>CM057006.1:96099093-96201471 GCA_029891345.1 Dryococelus australis | reverse complement strand
TCACTTTATTACGTTTCATACTGTTACCTACTAAATAATGAAGGGTACATAATTATTTGTGACAGAAATTTACAGTGTATGGTTTAGTCTGTCTGTGAGTTAGTGAGCCTATCACTTTATTACGTTTCATACTGTTACCTACTAAATAATGAAGGTACATAATTTATCTTGTGACAGTAATACAGTGTATTGGTTTAGTCTGTCAGTGAGTTAGTGAGCCTAATCACTTTATTGTTTCATACTGTTACTACTAAATAATGAAGGGTACATAATTTATCTTGTGACAGTAATACAGTGTATTGTTTAGTCTGTCTGTGAGTTAGTGAGCCTATCACTTTATTCGTTTCATACTGTTACCTACTAAATAATGAAGGGTACATAATTTATCTTGTGACAGTAATACAGTGTATTGGTTAGTCTGTCTGTATTTGTGATTGGCCATCATTATATTCATACTTCTATATAAGTACATTTCGTGCGAATAAGTATCTGCTGTTAGTGAGCCTATCCTTATTCTTCATCTGTTACTATAAATATGAGTCTATTACTTGTTAAACAGTGTATTGTTAGCTGTTTGATTATGAGCACACTTTATTAGTTTCATATGTACATAATAATGAAGTAATAATTATTGTGCGTAATACAGTGTATTGTTGCGTCTGTGTGTGTTATTACGTTATACTGTTATACTAATTATAGGTACTAATTTATCTTGGTACATAATACGTGGTATTGGTTTAGTCTGTCTGTGAGTTAGTGAGCCTATCACTTATAGTTTCATACTGTTACCTACTAAATAATGAAGGGTACATAATTTATCTTGTGATAGTAATACAGTGTATTGGTTTAGTCTGTCTGTGAGTTAGTGAGTCCTATCACTTTATTAAGTTTCATACTGTTACCTACTAAATAATGAAGGGTACATAATTTATCTTGTGACAGTAATACAGTGTATTGGTTTAGTCTGTCTGTAGTTAGTGAGCCTATCACTTTATTACGTTTCATACTGTTACCTACTAAATAATGAAGGGTACATAATTTATCTTGTGACAGTAATACAGTGTATTGGTTTAGTCTGTCTGTGAGTTAGTGAGCCTATCACTTTATTACGTTTCATACTGTTACCAATACTAATAATGAAGTGTACATAATTTATCTTGTGCAGTAATACAGTGTATTGGTTAGTCTGTCTGTGAGTTAGTGAGCCTATCATTTATTACGTTTCATACTGTTACTACTAAATAATGAAGGGTACATAATTTATTTGTGTACAGTAATACAGTGTATTGGTTTAGTCTGTCTGTGAGTTAGTGAGCCATCACTTTATTACGTTCATACTGTTACATACTAAATAATGAAGGGTACATAATTTATCTTGTGACAGTAATACAGTGTATTGGTTTAGTCTGTCTGTGAGTTAGTGAGCTATCACGTTATTAAGTTTCATACTGTTACCTACTAAATAATGAAGGGTACATAATTTATCTTGTGACAGTAATACAGTGTATTGGTTTAGTCTGTTAGAGTTAGTGAGCTATCACTTTATTACGTTTCATACTGTTACCTACTAAATAATGAAGGGTACATAATTTATCTTGTGACAGTAATACAGTGTATTGGTTTAGTCTGTCTGTGAGTTAGTGAGCCTATCAATTTATTGTTTCATACTGTTAAATACTAAATAATGAAGGGTACATAATATATCTTGTGACAGTAATACAGTGTATTGGTTTAGTCTGTCTGTGAGTTAGTGAGCTATCACTTTATTACGTTTCATACTGTTACTCTAAATAATGAAGGGTACATAATTTATCTTGTGACAGTAATACAGTGTATTGGTTTAGTCTGTTAGAGTTAGTGAGCCTATCACTTTATTACGTTTCATACTGTTACCTACTAAATAATGAAGGGTACATAATTTATCTTGTGACAGTAATACAGTGTATTGGTTTGTCTGTCTGTGAGTTAGTGAGCATATCACTTATAAGATTTCATACTGTTACCTACTAAATAATGAAGGGTACATAATTTATCTTGTGACAGTAATACAGTTATTGGTTTAGTCTGTCTGTGAGTTATGAGCCTATCATTTAATACGTTTCATACTGTTACCTACTAAATAATGAAGGGTACATAATTTATCTTGTGACAGTAATACAGTGTATTGGTTAAGTCTGTCTGTGAGTTAGTGAGCCTATACTTTATTGTGTTTCATACTGTTACCTACTAAATAATGAAGGGTAATAATTTATCTTGTGACAGTAATACAGTGTATTGGTATAGTCTGTCTGTGAGTTAGTGAGCTAACACTTTTTTTCGTTTCATACTGTTACCTACTAAATAATGAAGGGTACATAATTTATCTTGTGACAGTAATACAGTGTATTGGTTTAGTCTGTCTGTGAGTTAGTGTGCTTATCACTTTATTACGTTTCATACTGTTACCTACTAAATAATATGGGTACATAATTTATCTTGTGACAGTAATACAGTGTTTGGTTTAGTCTGTCTGTGAGTTAGTGAGCCTTCACTTTATTAAGTTTCATACTGTTACCTACTAAATAATGAAGGGTACATAATTTATCTTGTAAGTAATACAGTGTATTGGTTTAGTCTGTCTTGATTTAGTGAGCCTATCACTTTATTACGTTTCATACTGTTACCTACTAAATAAATGAAGGGTACATAATTTATCTTGTGAAGTAATACAGTGTATTGGTTTAGTCTGTTGAGTTAGTGAGCTATACTTTATTCTGTTTCATACTGTTACCTACTAAATAATGAAGGGTACATAATTTATCTTGTGACAGTAATACAGTGTATTGGTTTAGTCTGTCTGTGAGTTAGTGAGCCTATCAATTTATTACGTTTCATACTGTTACCTAAAATATGAAGGTTACATATTTATTTGTGACAGTAATACAGTGTATTGGTTTAGTCTGTCTGTGAGTTAGTGAGCTTATAACTTTATACGTTTCATACTGTTACCTACTAAATAATGAAGGGTACATAATTTATCTTGTGACAGTAATACAGTGTATTGGTATAGTCTGTCTGTGAGTTAGTGAGCCTATCACTTTATTAAGTTTCATACTGTTACCTACTAAATAATGAAGGGTACATAATTTATCTTGTGACAGTAATACAGTGTATTGTTTAGTCTGTCTGTGAGTTAGTGAGCCTATCACTTTATTCGTTTCATACTGTTACCTACTAAATAATGAAGGGTACATAATTTATCTTGTGACAGTAATACAGTGTATTGGTTTAGTCTGTTTGAGTTAGTGAGCCTATCACTTTATTAGTTTCATACTGTTACCTACTAAATAATGAAGGGTACATAATTTATCTTGTGACTAGTAATACAGTGTATTGGTTTAGTCTGTCTGTGAGTTAGTGAGCCTATCATTTATTCGTTTCATACTGTTACCTACTAAATAATGAAGGGTACATAATTTTATCTTGTGACAGTAATACAGTGTATTGGTTTAGTCTGTCTGTGAGTTAGTGAGCTATCACTTTATTACGTTTCATACTGTTACCTACTAAATAATGAAGGGTACATATTTATCTTGTGACAGTAATACAGTGTATTGTTTAGTCTGTCTGTGAGTTAGTGAGCCTATCACTTTATTACGTTTCATACTGTTACCTACTAAATAATGAAGGGTACATAATTTATCTTGTGACAGTAATACAGTGTATTGGTTTATCTGTCTGTGAGTTAGTGAGCATATCACTTTATTAGTTTCATACTGTTACCTACTAAATAATGAAGGGTACATAATTTATCTTGTGACAGTAATACAGTGTATTGGTTTAGTCTGTCTGTGAGTTAGTGAGCCTATACTTTATTACGTTTCATACTGTTACCTACTAAATAATGAAGGGTACATAATTTATCTTGTGACAGTAATACAGTGTATTGGTTTAGTCTGTCTGTGAGTTAGTGAGCCTATCACTTTATTACGTTTCATACTGTTACCTACTAAATAATGAAGGGTACATAATTTATCTTGTGACAGTATCAGTGTATTGGTTTAGTCTGTCTGTGAGTTAGTGAGCCTATCACTTTATTGTGTTTCATACTGTTTCCTACTAAATAATGAAGGGTACATAATTTATCTTGTGACAGTATATACAGTGTATTGGTTTGTCTGTCTGTGAGTTAGTGAGCCTATCACTTTATTACGTTCATACTGTTACCTACAAATAATGAAGGGTACATAATTTATCTTGTGACGTAATACAGTGTATTGGTTTAGTCTGTCTGTGAGTTAGTGAGCTATCACTTTATTGCGTTTCATACTGTTACCTACTAAATAATGAAGGGTACATAATTTATCTTGTGACAGTAATACAGTGTATTGGTTTAGTCTGTCTGTGAGTTAGTGAGCTCTATCACTTATTTACGTTTCATACTGTTACCTACTAAATAATGAAGGGTACATAATTTATCTTGTGACAGTAATACAGTGTATTGGTTTAGTCTGTCGTGAGTTAGTGAGCCTATCACTTTATTACGTTTCATACTGTTAAGCCTATCACTTTATTAGGTTTCATACTGTTACCTACTAAATAATGAAGGGTACATAATTTATCTTGTGACAGTAATACAGTGTATTTTTTTAGTCTATCTGTGAGTTAGTGAGCTTATCACTTTCTAACGTTTCATACTGTTACCTACTAAATAATGAAGGGTACATAATTTATCTTGTGACAGTAATAGAGTGTATTGGTATAGTCTGTCTGTGAGTTAGTGATCCTGTCACTTTATTAAGTTTCATACTGTTACCTACAAATTAATGAAGGGTACATAATATATCTTGTGATAGTAATACAGTGTATTGGTTTACTCTGTCTGTTAGTTAGTGAGCATATCACATTATTACGTTTCATACTGTTACCTACTAAATAATGAAGGGTTCATAATTTATCATGTGACAGTAATACAGTGTATAGGTATAGTCTGTCTGTGAGTTAGTGAGCCTATCACTTTATTAGGTTTCATACTGTTACCTAAAAATAATAATGGGTACCTAATTTATCTTGTGACAGTAATACAGTGTATTGGTTTAGTCTGTCTGTGAGTTAGTGAGCCTATCACTTTATTTCGTTTCATTCTGTTACCTACTAAATAATGAAGGGTACATAATTTATCTTGTAACAGTAATACAGTGTATTTGTTTAGTGTGTCTGTGAGTTAGTGAGCCTATCACTTTATTACGTTTGATACTGTTACCTACTAAATAAGGAAGGGTTCATAATTTATCTTGTGACAGTTATACAGTGGTTAGTTTAGTCTGTCAATGAGTTAGTGAGTATATCACTTTATTTTGTCTCATACTGTTACCTACTAAATAATGAAGGGTACATAATTTATCTTGTGACACTAATAAAGTGTATTGTACTAGTCTGTCTCTTAGTTGGTGATATTATAACTTTATTACGTTTCATACTGTTTCCAACTAAATAATAAAGGGTTACATAATCTATCTTGTGACAGTAATACAGTGTATTGGTTTAGTCTGTCTGTGAGTAAGTGAGCCTATCACTTTATTGCGTTTCATACTGTTACCTACTAAATAATCAAGGGTACATAATTTACCTTGTGACAGTAATACAGTGTAATGGTATAGTCTGTCTGTGAGTTAGTGAGCCTATCACTTAATTAGGTTTCAAACTGTTACCTAAAAATAAAAATGGGTACATAATTTATCTTGTGACAGTAATACAGTGTATTGTTTTAGTCTTTCTGTGAGTTAGTGATCCTATCATTTTTTGCGTTTCATACTGTTACCTACTAAATAATGAAGGGTACATAATTTATCATGTGACAATAATACAGTGTATTGGTTTAGTCTGTCTGTGAGTTAGTGAGCCTATCACTTTATTACGTTTCATACTGTAACCTACAAAATAATGAAGGGTAGATAATATATCTTGTGTAAGTAATACAGTGTATTGGTTTACTCTGTCTGTGAGTTAGTGAGCATATCACTTTATTACGTTTCATACTGTTACCTACTAAATAATGTATGGTTCATAATTTATCTTGTGACAGTAATACAGTGTATTGGTTTAGTCTGTTTTTGAATTAGTGAGCCTATTACCATATTACGTTTCATAATGTTACCTACTAAATAATGATGGTTACATAATTTATCTTCTGCCAGTAATACAGTGTATTGGTTTAGTCTGTCTGTGAGTTAGTGAGCCTATCACTTTATTACGTATCATACTTTATCGTACAAAATTATGAAGGGTACAAAATTTATCTAGTGACTGTAATACAGTGTAGTGGTTTAGTCTGTCTGTGAGTTAGTGAGAATATCACTTTATTGCCTTTCATACTGTTACCTACTAAATAATCAAGGGTACATTATTTATCTTGTGACAGTAATACTGTGTATTGGTTTAGTCTGTCTGTGAGTTAGTGAGCTTATCAATTTTACGTTTCATACTGTTACCTACTAAATAAAGAAGGTACATAGTTTATCTTTGACAGTAAATCAGTGTATTAGTGTAGTCTGTCTGTGAGTTAGTGAGCCTATCACTATATATCGTTTCATACTGTTACCTACTAAATAATGAAGGGTACATAATTTATCTTCTGATAGTAATACAGTGTATTGGTTTAGACTGTCTCTGAATTCAGTGAGCCTTTCACTTTATTACGTTACATACTGTTACCTACTAAATATTGAAGGGAGCATAACTTATCTTGTGATAGTAATACAGTGAATTTGTCTATCTGTGAGTTAGTTAGCCTATCACTTTATTTCTTTTCGTACTGTTACCTACTAAATAATGAAGGGTACATAATTTATCTTGTGACAGTAATACAGTGTATTGGTTTAGTCTGTCTGTGAGTTAGTGAGCCTATCACTTTTGTTACGTTTCATACTGTTACCTACTAAATAATGAAGGGTACATGATTTAACTTGTTACAGTAATACAGTGTATTGGTTTAGTCTGCCTGTGAGTTAGTGAGCATATCACTTTATTACGTTTCATAATGTTACCTACTAAATAATGAAGGGTTCATAATTTGTCTAGTGACAGTGATATATATTGTATTGGTTTAGTCTGTCTGTGAGTTAGTGAGCCTATCACTTTATTGCGCTTCATACTGTTACCTACTAAATAATGAAGGTTACAAATTTTTTTTTGTGACAATAATACAGTGAATTGGTTTGTCTGTTTGTGATTTAGTGAGCTTATCACTGTATAAGTTTCATACTGTTACCAACTAAATAATGAAGGGTACATAATTTATCTTGTGACAGTAATACAGTGTATTGGTTTAGTCTGTGAGTTAGTGATCCTATCAATTTATTATTAAATTTCATACTGTTACCTAGTAAATAATGAAGGGTACATAATTTATCTTGTAACAGTAATACAGTGTATTGGATTGGTCTGTCTGTGAGTTAGTGAGCCTATAATTTTTTACGTTTCATACTGTTTCCTACTAAATAATGAAGGGTACATTATTTAATTTGTTACAGTAATTCAGAGTATTGGTTTAGTCTGTCTGTGAGTTAGTGAGCCCATCACTTTATTACGTTTGTTACTGTTACCTACTAAATAATGAAGGGTACATAATTTATCTTGTGACAGTAATACAGTGTATTGGTTTAGTCTGAATATGAGTTAGTGATCCTATCACTTTATTACGTTTCATACTTTTACCTACTAAATAATGAAGGGTACATAATTTACCTTTTGACAGTAATGCAGTGTATTGGTTTAGTCTGTCTGTGAGTTAGTGAGCCTATCACTTTATTGCGTTTCATACTGTTTCCTACTAAATAAAGAAGGGTACATAATTTGTTTTGTGACAGTAATACAGTGTATTGGTTTAGTCTGTCTGTGATTTAGTGAGCCTATCACTTAGTTTACTTATCATACTGTTTCGTACTAAATAATGAAGGGTACATAATTTATCTTGTGACAGTAACACAGTGTATTGGTTTAGTCTGTATGTGAGTTAGTGAGTCTATCACTTTATTGCGTTTCATACTGTTACCTACTAAATAATGAAGGGTACATAATTTATCTTGTAACAGTGATACATTGTATTGGTTTGTCTGTTTGCAAATTTGTGAGACTATCACTGTATTAGTTTCATACTGTTACCAACTTAATAATGAAGGGAACATAATTTATCTTGTGACAGTAATACAGTGATTGGTTTAGTCTGTCTGTGAGTTAGTGTGCCTATCACTTTATTACGTTTCATGCTGTTACCTACCAAATAATGAAGGGTACATAATTTATCTTGTGACAGTAATACAGTGTATTGGTTTAGTCTGTCGGTGAGTTAGTGAGCCTATCACTTTGCTACGTTTTTTACTGTTGCCTACTAAATAAAGAAGGGTACATAATTTATCTTGTGACGGTAATACAGTGTATTGGATTAGTCTGTCTGTGAGTTAGTGAGCCTATCACTTTATTAGGTTTCATACTGTTACCTACTAAATAATGAATGGTACATAATTTATCTTATGACAGTAATACAGTGTATTGGTTTTGTCTGTCTGTGAGTTAGTGAGCGTATCACTTTATTACGTTTCATACTGGAGCCTACTAAATAATGAAGGTTTCATAATTTATGTTGTGACAGTTATACAGTGGTTAGTTTAGTCTGTCAATGAGTTAGTGAGCCTATCACTTTATTGTGTTTCATACTGTTGCCTACTAAATAATGAAGGGTACATAATTTATCTTGTGACAGTAATACAGTGTATTGTACTAGGCTGTCTGTGAGTTGGAGAGCCTATCACTTTATTACGTATCATACTGTTTCCTACTAAATATGGAAGGGTATATAATTTATCTTGTGACAGTAATACAGTGTATTGGTTTAGTCTGTCTGTGAGTTAATGAGCCTATCAAAATATTACATTTCATACTGTTGCCTAGTAAATATTGAAGGGTACATAATTTATCTTGTGACAGTAATACAGTGTATTGGTTTAGTCTATCTGTGAGTTAGTGAGCCTATCACTTTATTTCGTTTCATTCTGTTACCTACTAAATAATGAAGGGTACATAATTTATCTTGTAACAGTAATACAGTGTATTGGTTTAGTGTGTCTGTGAGTTAGTGAGCCTATCACTTTATTACGTTTGATACTGTTACCTACTAAATAATGAAGGGTTCATAATTTATCTTGTGACAGTTATACAGTGGTTAGTTTAGTCTGTCAATGAGTTAGTGAGCCTATCACTTTATTTTGTCTCATACTGTTACCTACTAAATAATGAAGGGTACATAATTTATCTTGTGACAGTAATAAAGTGTATTGTACTAGTCTGTCTCTGAGTTGGTGATATTATCACTTTATTACGTTTCATACTGTTTCCTACTAAATAATAAAGGGTACATAATCTATCTTGTGACAGTAATACAGTGTATTGTTTTAGTCTGTCTGTGAGTTAGTGAGCCTATCATTTTATTGCGTTTCATACTGTTACCTACTAAATAATGAATGGTACATAATTTATGTTGTGAAAGTAATACAGTGTATTGATTTAGTCTGTCTGTGAGTTAGTGAGCCTATCACTTTATGACGTTTCATACTGTTACCTACTAAATAATGAAGGGTAAATAAGGTTAGTCGTAACTAACAGTTTTTACTTTAATTTATACAAGAACTGAAGTATAAATAAAATTGCTTGCATGTTTCGTGTGTGTGTGTGTGTGTAATAGCAATTCACGAAAAGTGTTAAGAGCTCACTTTGGAGCGAACAGTCTATAGTATCGTTACATCTAAACTTGAAAGTTCAACTCGACGTATTGTGTCATGATGTGGTTTCTCATCCAACTGCCTCAATTGGCGATTCGTGCTAGTAATGTTAAGTAATCCAATTTGAAACACTTGGTGGCTGTCATACACCACACCGACCAGGCATCTAACTGATTGCTGGATACATGTGTAAATGTGTTTCTAGCAATTGGCCTCTCAGTGGATCGCGCCATGTTATACGAATGTTAGCCATTGTGGCGTACACAACTAACATGTGTTTGATAATATTTCACATTGTGATTACAAACATGATTCGCCAACATATATTTATGTATATATACATATGTGTGTGTTTATTTATTTATAAATCGGTGTCAGTCCTACATCTAAAAAATAAGCAAAATATATACCAATTTGATACTTGCGTTATCTTGGACTGTCTTACACACGAAACATTCACGCATATAAATATTTACAAGATGAATGTTTCTTTAAGAATTACCTTCCTTGCGGGATAAGGTTTATAGATTTGAGTCCAAATTGGTTGACCAAAAACCAAAAATTTAACCTTTGGAAGACCGTATTCAGTGCCTGTACGAAATATGTACGCAAATAGAGATAGATAATTGCATTTTCTTTTTAACACATCTACCAACATCTGACTTTGAAGTCATCGCACTTTAACCTCATACCTACCAAAATCGTTGAGGTTATAGTGACGTAAAGGGTTGGGAGAGTGGAGGTTCGTTTTAAATATTAGTAATATGAAGTGCAGTCAAATGAAATGTTACTGAGCCAGAGTTCCAAAATGTCGTACAAGAAGGTCCATCCTGATCCACTCAAGTTCTATTTCGCAGTAGTTGTTAAAAATTATTTAATCATTTACCACCAATCTGTTCTACTTTCTAACCCTTTCTTCTCCGTTTATTAGGTTTGGTAGTGCAAGTCAGAAAATGAATAAATTCACAATAACAATTTAATTTGTAAGGTTGTGAGTACTGTATAAAAATTACTTTGGCGCAAAGGGATGTGGGATAGGAGTGGAGGAACCGCCCGCCATCATGTTGGAATTTCTCTTTTTTCCCCTCTTTTCCCTCAAAATTCCCATGTATTCCTCAAAATTATTTATATGATTCTAAGAATTTTGATGTTCAGTAAAAACGTCCTTTTTTCTCCTAAAAAAATTCCCTTTTTCCCGGGCAGATCAGTGACCCTGGGTAGAGTAGTGAGACGGATCAGCGACCCAGGGTCAAGGATGAACGACCCCGATGACCGGAATCAGAGACACCAGGGGCAGAAGAGCAGGGCCAGGACCTTTGCTCTTGACATTTGACACAAAAAAATAATAAAAAGTAAAAAAAAATCGACGGAAATTCGAAAAAAGAAAAAAATTTAATCCCAAAAAGTATATTATTAAAAATTCGAATTATTTTAAATAGTTAAAAGCGTATTTTAAAAATTGTTGAAAATGTATCAACAATTTAATTAAAAATTATTTTTAAAACTTTCAAAAATTCATTAAGAAATGTATTATTAAACATTTATTCAAAATCATTTTTAAAATCTATAAAAAATTATTATTAAAATTTAATTAAATAATTATTAAAAATCGTACAAAATGTATTAAAAATGAACTTTCCAGAGGTCACTCCTCACCCATACACATCCACCATCTTGGTAAATGCAAGGGGCGACCATTTTGATAGGTGGCCACCATATTGGTAGGCGACCGCCATCTTGGTAGGCGACCACCATATAGGTAGGCGACCGCCATCGTGGTAGACATCACCTGTCACCCATATTGGATGCAGGTAACCGTGACCTCAAACCCATGACCTTGAATTACCTTAAAAACCAAAACTTTTTGCAAAGCGATCAAATGTCTAATTCATGGTAAACTGAACACTTTTGAAAGACCTCTCGTTAGGAATAATAATTAATAAATATCTTTCATTTCAGTTTTAGAAGTTAACTTCCGAGTGCGGTGGAAAATTCACCCTGTGTTTATTACTTACATGGCAATATGTATTTAAAAAGAGATTTATAGGATGAGGAATGGCTGAAAGGAAAATGTAACTAGGACCTCAAAAGTGCTCACTTTACCGTGAACAGCCTATATCAAAAAGTTCATTTGGGTCCTCCGTACATATGTACTTATAATTCTCAGTGTCCTCTGTCTCCTTCATGTCGCGCATTGCAGCAAATGCACGAGCATTCTTGGCGCCTTCTACCATCTTAACGCCACTTGTTGAAGGAAAATTGTTGGTGAAATATGTGGGAACGTCGAGTGAATAATCATCCTTCTCATCAGATACTTTATCAACACTGTCTTCATAGTCATTATCATCAATAATGTCTTCATGATCGTATTCACCTCTTGCTTCATCCTCAATTTTCTGTTAGAAGTCGCAAGGTCATCATCAGTATTTAGAGCCGACAACCCTTTATTTGACGTGTTCGTCGACTTCACGCGAAAGTCTTGCAAGTGTATATTCCTCACAAACCGTTTCTATCACACACATTCCATCTTTAGCACTAACATTCTCATCATTATTGCCTGACGAATCAGTACCCACCGATGCAGCATGAGGTTTTGGCGACTCCTAGTAGACGAACCCTTGCAGATCTCGATGTGTTACTTCAATATATCGCCTTGCATAAACTGCATGGTACCAATATCATAAACTGCATGGTACCAATATCATATTGCTTCATTGCGCAATAAAGGACTCTTCTTACAGGTGGTTCTCGCATATCGCCGACAATGATAGCTTTTGCTGAAGATCTTTCCACAGTCTCAACACTGTTTTCAATGTAATTATTCAGCAGTGGGAGAAGGTACGTTCATAGGGGTTCTCTCATATCGCCGACAATGATAGCTATTGCTGAAGATCTTTCCACAGTCTCAACACTGTTTTCAATGTAATTATTCAGCAGTGGGAGAAGGTACGTTCATAGGGGTAAGCTTTATAGTAGACTTCGTATAATCACTGGCATGCATCATATTCACTAATAAACTGAAGTTATTTCTACCTTAGCAATTTTTGTGTCTACTTTTCCAAGCTACTGCACTAACTCTAAATTGGCTAACATATTTCACCAGCGAAATTTAAGCATTTTAATACATCTGAACAGCCAGATATTTGATCTGTTTCCTTGGTCACATAACCATGAAGCTACATCTTCAACAGCTTCTTCGAGACAAGTGCTTTGCTCAGTTTGAAAATATGCTCTGTAAATAACCCATCTTGTTCCTGAAATGCCCCTAAATAACCGCCCCTTCTACGAAAATTATGGATAAATTATGCCTTAATGATTCCTGAATAACCCCAAATGGCCCCTTAAACGACCCTAAATGACCTTGAATGGCCTCCCCTGCTCTGAAAATGGCCCCTCATACTCCGCAAATGAACATTTATGGTCCGCAAACGAACTTTCTTGCTTTGCAAATGAACATTCTTGCTCCGAAAATGACCCCTCATGCTCTGCAAATGACCCCTCGTGCTACACAAATGACCGATCATGCTCTACAAATGACTCCTCATACTCCGCAAATGACCCCTTATGCTCCTTAAATTACCCTTCATGCTGTGCAAATGATCCACCATTCTCTACAAATAGCTCCCTCCTACTCTGCAAATGACCCCTGTTGCTCCACAAAATAGCTCCCTCCTGCTATTCAAAATACAGCTAAATCGCCTCTAATGACCCCTAAGTGAACCCAAAATGACCCCAATGTAACCTCTAAATAACCCCTAATTGTGTTGTGTGTGGTGTTAAGTGCATACATGCGGTGCTAAGTGCAGTGCATGAGGGGTCAGTTCCAGTGTGTGAGAGGTCATACCTGACCCCATATATCCTGACCCCTCATAGTGGAGCATGCTTTGCATTCAGCTCCGCACACACTGCAATATTCTCCTTACTCACTCAATCACCTCCGCATGCTCCGCAACCACCTGCTCACCCTCCGCAATCTTGATGTAAAAAAATGTTTATACTACATGAGATTTCAGGTGAGAAAATGAGCTAAGGCCTCTATCTTCACATTGATCGGAGATGACGCTGAGTCCTCATGTAGTATAAATTTCTTCATACATCAGGGTTGAGGATCTTACAGTGGTGACTGTGGGGCGTGCGGAGATAATTGCAGAGAGTGCGTAGCTGATTGCGAAGCATGCTCCGCAACAAGGGGTCAGGCATGACCCCTCATGCACAACACTTAGCACCACATGTACAGCACTTAGCATCACATGTAACACAATTAGGGGTTGCTTAGTAATTATTTGGATTGAAGGTCAATCATGGTCACGAGCATGGAGTCAAAGTCAAGATCAT
Organism: Dryococelus australis; assembly: GCA_029891345.1. Taxonomy (NCBI): domain Eukaryota; kingdom Metazoa; phylum Arthropoda; class Insecta; order Phasmatodea; family Phasmatidae; genus Dryococelus; species Dryococelus australis. The sequence continues at coordinate 96,187,381 of CM057006.1, read as the reverse complement.
CAACTTTAAAAACGGTTGTCAGAGTCAGTGATGTAATAATATGTTCCTAAACTTTTATTAGTTTCTTTCGATTTTCACAAGTTTTGTCGATTTTTTTGAGATCGGGAAGGGGGTTGTGACTGACGTGTGTGTTGTGAAATAAAAAGGGTTGATTCCGGGAGGGGGCGGGGGGTGGTTCTGAGATGAGCGGAATGGTAGTGTGATCTAACATTAGATAATTCGCGATTCTTAGAATTTATCCTTAGATTTTTTGCTGTTATTTTCAAATTTTTTGAATGTATTTTTTGACGAGTGGTTGAAGAATAGAGTGTTAATTAATGTATCGGGATGAGTATAATGTAAACATTATATGTTACTCGAATTTTAGAATATATTTTTCGATTTCTTCCATTTTTCACTATTTTTTATGATTGTGGAGGGCTGTGGGGAGGGGGTGGGTTTAGGGTAGTGGGATAAGTTTTTTTTAAATATTATATGATTCTTGAATATTTATTTCGTATTTTTTGTGATTTTAATATATTTTTGGGTTAAGATCATTAAATATCACGGATACAGGATGAAGGTCAATGTCATAAAGATCCAGTATTTAGGTTTATTGTCATCCCAACATGGCCGCCCCAGGTCGCTTCGACAACCGAGGTGGCTGGTGGCTGCGAGCTCCGAATCATGAATCCTGTGCCATACTCGGTTTTGTCCTACTACTAGTAAGTAATAGTTCTCATGTAAAGTGTTATTACAACTACGTGCGCACGAATTATGTGTGTTGCTCTGTGATTTAATTTTCTATACTAGTTAAGTTAGTAAGCACGAGGCAGAGAAATATATGTGAAGTAGAAGTTTGGCAGGACTTGCGAAAAGTGTGAAGTAACGGTGAGTGGATTATAAACGCGGATTATATCTCTGTGACACAGTTGAGTGTGAGTGGTGTGGTGGATGACAAGTAAGCGCTCGCTCGGATATGCTGGAGCAGGGAGACTGGTCTCACCCCCGAGCAGGTAGTTCCCTTTGGTGAAGGAGCTGTGGGGTCGAGTACTCGCCTTCTACTGGGCCGCCTTGCCTACTGCCCGAGCCTACAACACTGCACGAGCTTCACGTTCAAGTCGGAACTGTTAAAAAAAAATATTTGTAAAACTCACTCCCCCAGCCAGCACTGACTCATATGCGCTCAATAATGTTGATAACGGTGCACTCTTGGCCGAAGAGAGAATACAATGGCAATATCGTTCTTTCTGAATCTCACATTTTCGAATGTTGTATTATAGGAATAATATGATTAATATTATGTTTAAAGTCATGTAATTTCAGAAACTATGATACAACTTTATATTTTTAAGAGACTTCAGAGAAGCCTTCATTGTTTCCTGAACGTTATACACTTCATTGAAACATTTCACAATACTGATTTTCCTTTCATGATTTGTTTATATTATACGTACTAATATAATTATAAAGTTTTATAAGTGAACATAACATCTCTGAAGGATATTCAGAGGCAGCATCCGCAAGTTCCATATTTCGATGTAAAAATAATATGTATTTGTGGTATCTGATAGGTTAGGGATATTTAAACTACTACATTTAATTACTACTAATGACAGAAATTAATTCAATTTTTATGTGAGCCCCATTGAAACCCCTATTTCAATACTCAAAACTACATACTGTTATGAAACTTTAAATGGTCGAAGATAAACCGGGATTCGGTAAACGTAACCCTCCCAGCAGCAATCGAGATCAGTTTTCAAGAACTTAACTATGCCCATAGACTAGTTTACTTGCCACTACATTTGATTTAATTACACATAATTATATCTGGATTGACCAGTTCTACAATGAACAAGCAAAAATTAACAGTAATGTAGGTAAATATAACCTGTCTCCCACAACCCGATCACATCATTGGATCAACACAGAATAACAATTTCAATGAATCTATGGTCATACTCTATGTGCGTAATATTGTGCGATAATCAATTTAGCAGGAATTTCATATTATATGCCAAAAACTTAATTGTCATTGCAAATTTCTAAGTTTATGTCTGAAATACTCACTTCTGGAATCAGCGGAATAATGTCCAAACTTTTTCTTTTTATAGTATATTTTTAATTATATTTCACATATAACCCACTTTTATGCAAAATAGGAGAGACGTGAAAAGAGAAGCTGATAACCTTAACTTTTTATAATTAGAAGCTTATGTCATTTACTCCACCGATTTTATCAGGAAAGTAATTGCATTTTATTTCTTTTTGCATCTAGCACGGATATAAAATACATTCGGAAAATAATTTTCTAATATAACAATTAAATAATTAAGTGTTACTAAATGTTCGTTTCGTCTAAATTATATAAATTTTTATCTAATATATATAGGCACATCAAATAGTGCAGTGGTACACGAAGTAGAGAACCCTGTGTACTGCTAAAAGTCCGCTTTTATAAAACGTACCACTTATTTATATTCAATAGCTGATTTGCACGTCTGCAGATAAGGCATTCTTGCCCTAATATTCCACAGAGTCGCATACATTTTTGCAAAAATATGTTGTTTATCAGAAACTGAAAATAAAGTTACAGTTATGTACATACATCCTGAAAAAACTTCATTTTAAAATTTGCGTTAAAAAGCAAATAAATTTTAATTCCTTAACATTATTTCTAATTTCTTAACTAAGCTTTTATTAGTATTGTACGGTTCCATGTCGTTCTTAGGAGACTACATTGTAAGTAATTAAATTCAATTTAGATTTATAGAATCAGAATAACAATATATGTTGAATAAAACAACTGACTGTAGGGCAAAACTTTTCGTGTATTTAAGCAATATGACCTTAATGTGGTTTTGTACAGTACGATTAAAAAAAAAAAACTTTTATATTCGGACTGTTGTCACTTAGAGTTAGTAATGTAAGAATAATAGCGAGCTGTTCTACTTTAGAAACACATAGGCACTTTAATAAACTTGCCAAAATAAATATCATTAGAGTCGATTTGTATTTTTCTCTACATGACTTTGAAAATAAATTAACAATGCTAGCTATATACTACTTGTAGACTTACAGTAACTAGAGACTGGCAGTTATCAACTGCTATACCTTCAGCTATTACAGTACCCAATGCTACTGAGACAACCGGGGAGAGGCAGTTATCAACTGCTATACCTTCAGCTATTACAGTACGCAATGCTACTGAGACAACCGGGGAGAGGCAGATCATTGTTGTTAGTAAAAAGGAAATGTGAGAATGATATTTTAAAAACTATAATTAAAAAATCAATATGATAAAGATACAAAATTACTTCTACCTAACGAATAGCATGGCGAGCACAGTTTCGAGAACACGGAAAGTGAATGCAAATGCTAGACAGCCAAAAACCAGCTCAAGAACAGCAGATAAGAAAGGCATCTGATGCAACTGCGCCATCTATTGACAGCAATGGACGTGCACTGCTTTGTGCATCGCTAATATAATCATTACAAATGTTTGGACACTGTACAATATAGCAGTTTTGGTTCCAGGAGTTATGTAGTTCTTTGGTGATAAACAGAGAGCTCACATTGAACATTCCTGGGAAGCAACGGTTTATAATCATCCACAACCTCCACATGCTCTTCCAGATGTTATTTTTGTTTTTAGTTAGAACTATCGTACACACAAGGTAGCGCATTAAGCTGCATATGTCGCAGTAAATAAAATCTACGGGCGTAGATAGATAATGTTCCTTCGGTCACATCCGGTTTCTGGCAGAGGCGCGAGAAATCGGCTGCCATCTTGGATTCCCAACTTCCTGCTGTGTAATTCCGATCACCCAACCGCCATTTTGGATCCAGGTGACCTTTACACCGATAACCTTTGACATTGAAATCCGAAAATTTCCCAAAAATCAAAAAAGTTTATAAAAATTCCAAAACATTTACAATAAAAGTTCTTTTGAAAATATTATAAAAAATAAATTTAAAAACTCTTATTTCGGCAGGCCCCCCACACCCCTCATCTATACTTATTCAAGCATAATTGGTCAATATTTTACAGTTTATGTCTCTGTGATTCCATTGGTTTCTCTATTGCCTCTCCCTCATTCCATATGCTCTTCCCGTATGCTTTGGTGACGTGTCTAATTTATCTCTTCAGTTTGTTCCTTCGGCAATATCGTAGCGCGTATTTTGTTCCGTCTCTATAATTAAAAACTAATTGGGGTTTGTTCCCGGGACAATCTATTGTCGTACGTGGTTTTTCCACCATTAATAAGACATATTTGTTTCATCGTTCTGTGTGTATTTTTTCTTTCCAGTACTGTGCCATATTTGCTCTCGTTCAGGTATAAGTTTCTCTCGTTGGTATCTTCTCTGTTTTTTTCATAACTCATTATGCTCCCAATAGAATAATTTCTTTCCAATTAAGCACTGTAACGTGTATAGTTTTTCATAAGTACTGTACTATGTTTATCCTGTATGCCTCCACCAGAATATATATAATTTTTTTTGTCTAGTGAGTGTCTGAGGTCCTTCAGACATTAAGTGTGAAATATGTTTCCTACATTGGTTCCTGACGATGTGCAGTCACATCTGGAGCTGAGTTCTGAGTGCTTGCAAGCCAGTGCGATGCTGAGACAAGATATTATATCCTCCCGGCTGCTAGAGTGTCGACTTAGCAATTGACCGACACGCTTGTCAGCCGGCGCCTTGAGAACACAGACAATTGCAGCGGCCTGGAGTTACACGCTCTTGCTCGGTTTTAAAATTCAATTACGTTCGTAAAACTAAGTGTGTATATATGTTTGTTTGTGACGGCTCACGTCTGTCTCTCTTTTCTTTTAAATTGTACCTATATTCAGTAAAAGTACCTATACGATGCACCAACTTTTAAACATATATGTATACCAGCCATGTATTTTTTAACCACTGATAATAAATATTTTCTTTGCGTACTGTGTTTAGTTTTTAAACGCCGATACAAACCCATTTTTAACTTACGTGAGCAGTGTGTAATATGAGATACGCAATAAAAAAAACATATTTATTTATTTACACACACATACATCACAATACTATTCTGTTCTACATAGCACACGAAGATTCCTCTCCACATATGTAATATAGAGAACGGTTTTTTTTCCAGTCTTTGAGGTGGTTATATATACGTAATATTGTTTTATATGTGCCACGGATTATCACACATCCAGAGCCTTAATGCTCGGGCATTGCACGACGCACATCGTCCATTTCCACAGTCGTGAAGCCACGCTACATACTTCTCTACCAGCTGCCTGGACTAAGGATATCGTGCTTGTCTGCAGAGGTCTACAATTTTCGTACTGGCAGGACACACACTGCGCATCGCCGACTCTTGTCGATACACGTACACGGGGTAGTCGGGAATTATGGCTTCCTCCAACACTTAGTAAATGTCCCCGTACAGAATATGTCCATCGTTCCACTTAAGTCCTCGCATCTGATGGCGGTATGTCTGTTGCATGTTGTTGTCTATGTGCTCCCATTGCCATGGTGGTAAAAACCTAAACACTTTCATTTGATCGTCGTCGCCGCTTTACGAGATTCCAATCTGCTTGATGACGTACGAGTCCAGCGCCCAAAACACTTATAATAATTTTTTTACAGACGCTATACATGTTTAACAAAGTAATTTGACTGGTAATCTGGGCTTACTTTCTCGTCGCTAATTACTGTTTGCCAGTAGAAAACTTGTATAGGTGTGGTAGGGCTGCTATGCGTGCCTTGTACCAGCCCCTGCGGTGCGGTGTGTCAGGAACCGAGGTGGTGCAGCCCTTGTACCACTCCTTGCAAGGGAGGCTGTCCCGTATGTCTTCGCCTAACTGTAGTTAGGCTGGCAAATACTTGAATACTGCCGACATTCCGAACGGTGTATACGTCAGAAGGAACACTTTCTGGAAATACGGTAACTCGTTCTGTTTATGCAGGGCACTAAGTGAACACACCCTTCCGAATGGTAAAATGGATTTTTTTTTTTTGGTCGCTTGGACAACATTTCTTACAGCGAGGTCCAACTTTTTCCCAGAGGCCATCGGGGACGCGTCTTATAAAGCCAATCGAAGAGATTGGAGGAGGTCGAACAGAGGTGAGTAATTGTTTGACCAGAGGCATCTGATTGGTCGAACGGAGATACCAAAGACAATCAGTCATTCACGAGGGTGTTCACGTGACAATCTAACCAATGAGAGGGTTTTCACGTGACTAATTAGCCAATGAGAGTTTTTTCACGTGGCTAATTAGTCAATGAGATGGTTGTCACGTGGAGCAAGGGGTCAAGCGAAGTGAGTAAACAGCGAATGACAATCTTTGGCGGGGATGGAGCATACGACTAATTGATGGAACGGATGTGACTAATTAGTGGTATGGAACCGACAGCCTAATAGCGGTGGTGGAGGATCGTTAACTAACGAGTGATAAGCCAAAGGGAAAATAGGGGATCGAACGAAAGAGAGTAATAAGTCAATCGTAAGCATTGACGTGGTGGAATGGATGGAGGAGACAGAGCCAAAATTACTAATTAGCCAGTATCACTCTCTAAAACAAATGACGAAAGCAAAAACAAAGATGGCGGTGGAGCGTATATGACTAACCGATCGAGCGAAAGTTAGAGACGATCTCCAGTATTGTCCTTAAGTTTTTTATGCAATTTTTTTAACGATTTTCTAATAAAATATTTAAGGAATATTTTTAGGGAAAAAGAAAAAAACTGGGAAATTGTTAGGGATAATTGCTGCCGACAAATATTGTGGCTTCCAGTAACGCACATAATTTTTTAACGATTTTTTTAATTAAAATATTTCAGGAAAGATTTGAGGGATAAAAGGGAAAAAAAGGAAATTGTTAAGGAACATGGCCGCCGGAAGTAAGACATTTTAATTTTAAAAAATTAATTACATTTTGCAATAATACATTTTCAAAAAAAACTATTTTGTAATTAAATATTTTAATTACAAATATTTTATAAAATTTTTGAATGATTTTTTTTCTTAACAAAATTTTTAGGCATTTTTTGTAATAAATTATTTTTAGAAATTTTATTTAGAATTTTTTTCGCAATTCGTTTTGGTTTTTGGGGTCAGAAGTCGCCGAAGTTAAGGTCAAGGCCACAGTTCAAATTTCATGGTCGGGGTAAATGACATCCAAGATGGTGGACGGTGACGTAACAACATTGTGGCCGAGCGACTCTGGCTTCGATGCCCCTTGCCCTTGTGTCCAAATCGGCATATCACTACTACTATTGCTCTCTCTCTCTGTTTGAAGCAAGCTACTTTATCATGTGAAAAGTGCAATTCCGAATTTGGATGACGTGATAACTTAATAAGACATATTACTGCATGCAGAGGTCTCCTTCAAATATCATCTAGGCCACAAGTGTATTGCTAGAACCACAAACTTGTAAAATTCAGGTGCCCGCTTCGCCGGACACTCGTATGCCATAGTCTGCTTCGGAGCTGGATGTGAACTCCGCAGATAATTGGCAGCAGGCCTCCAGGTATTCATGTTGCTACTGTGATAAGTTCTTCAAATATACTTGTAGGGGAAGACAGCATGACAGAAATGTGAGTTGTTTGAAGAAATCAAGATGGGCTTATTTGACCTATAGCTGTTTCAAGTATGGTCGAAAGTTCAGCTGTTACGCTGAATCATGTCAAATCTTGCACAGCCATAGACCGCCATCAGCCAGTGAGTGTGCCAGTCTTAGCGAATGTAAATGGATTCGTGCTGAAAGAATACACTTTCTGCAACATCCTGAAGACATATGTTACAACTAATTTATTACGAAGGACGAAAGATATTTGCTCATTTTTGGCAGGCGTGAAACAAATTTAATTAAGTCAACTTAAAGAAGAACTGAAATAACATGGAACTATTAAAAATAATATATTGTTGGAGTTCAGCTACACTAAACGAGAGTCGCAAGATTATGGGTTTGTAAAAAAGTATTCCAGACTTCGAATGTACCTTTACACAAAGAATATGATGTGGCATATAGCGTCGAAGCTAGTATAGAAAAAATATATCGTGAGAAAGCAGAAGTCGATTAAAATATGTGGTGTAAAAAAATTTACATATTTGCAAAATTTGTTTAATAATAGCAATCATTGAATATGTGTATGGATGAAGGATCCCTGACTGTTTCTTTGGTTATATGTAAAATTAATCCAAATATGGCAAATCTACTTAAAAAACAAGGAGGTACTTTACAATATAGAAAAATTGTTTTGAATCTGTAATACTTTCTGAATTGATTTGTAAATTAGAAGTTTTATATATATAGCTGATTTATACAAAAAATTGCCTGTGTTAACAGCAATTAATTCGATTTATTTTATTAAATAAATTTTACTTACATATGCACAGAAAAAAAATGTACGAGATATTTCCGATGATTTGGGAAAAATTTTGTTTGCTTACAAAGTTAGATATAAAGGACTTAGAAATATTCGTATGGGGCTGCCACATATGCAGTATAAAATTTATTATTGTAGACTGTAAAATGAACCTACGAAGTGTCCAGCAACCTTCTGCATTTACTTTTCGTAAATACCTGAGTTCGAATACGATTCCAAACATCCTAACAATGGGTATCCAGAATTCGCACCGGGAGAATGCCGAGATGGCTCGTTACTACAGTTTATTGTGAGCACCGGGAGAATGCCGAGATGGCTCGTTACTACAGGTTATTGTGAGCACCGGGAGAATGCCGAGATGGCTCGTTACTACAGGTTATTGTGAGAACCGGGCGAATGCCGAGATGGCTCGTTACTACAGGTTATTGTGAGAACCGGGAGAATGCCGAGATGGCTCGTTACTACAGTTTATTGTGAGCACCGGGAGAATGCCGAGATGGCTCGTTACTACAGGTTATTGTGAGCACCGGGAGAATGCCGAGATGGCTCGTTACTACAGGTTATTGTGAGCACCGGAGAATGCCGAGATGGCTCCTTACTACAGGTTATTGTGAGCATCGGGAGAATGCCGAGATGGCTCGTTACTACAGGTTATTGTGAGAACCGGGAGAATGCCGAGATGGCTCGTTACTACAGGTTATTGTGAGCACCGGGAGAATGCCGAGATGGCTCGTTACTACAGATTATTGTGAGCACCGGGAGAATGCCGAGATGGCTCGTTACTACAGGTTATTGTGAGAACAGGGAGAATGCCGAGATGGCTCGCTACTACAGGTTATTGTGAGCACCGGAATCGAACCTGTGGCACCCCGGTGGATGTACCCTACATCGGCCTCGCTGTTGAGGACGTGGTACAGACGGTGGAGGGCAGGAAGAATTGCAGGGTTGCAAGGGCGTCGTCAGAGTCACAAATAAAAAGGCCTTCAGTTCCGAGTCAGGGAGTCACTACTCAAACCTGACAGACTCGAGGGCATGCCGAAGACCAGGAGACACCGGAAGACAGGGGATGTCAGTCAGTCAGCTTCGTGGATATCAGGATCAACCCACGATGGAGGAGCTTCGTGCGTAATCGATAAAGTATTCTGTGGTGGGTGAATCTTGTTTCCCTGTTCAGGCCGGTTTAGTTAGGGAAAGCTATACTCCACGACCTAAGACTATAAACCACTTGGATTTAATATAGTATCTCAGCATTAATATAGTGTCCTTTTGCTTGCAGAAACATTCTGAGAATTCCGTTCAAGACACTTGCAACATTTTGTTCTTATAGTATAATGTAATATATTGTAATTCAAGCTGACATTAAAATAGTAGTTTGTTAATTATTATAATTATTATCTGACGACATCAATCTCGCTCCTCAGGTATTTATATGGTTAGCTGAGAGTTAACCTAGCAGAGAATGAGAGTGTAGGAAGAGCCTGGTCGAGGGACCAGAACAGTGGTGGAGGTGCCAGCCTTCCCACTCTTTAGCTAGCCAGCATGGGGTTAGCCGGGTTTCAGTTTTATTTTCTCGCTGTTTTGTTAGTTATTGTCCTATTTCGCGCATTGTAATGTAGTATTACTTATATATGTTCTTACGGTTCCGCATTAGACTCAAGTATAGGGTAATTAGGTTATTCAGTACAACGTGCAGCAGAAGCGCAAGTCATTTAAACCAACAGGGTAGTTACTCCAGCACTTGTGCCAGTGTAATATGTAGTAAACTGTTCTTGGCCGTGATTAGTTTGCCCCATGGCGCGCGAATCAGCGAGCACTTGCCTGCTCTGTGTTTTACTGAACGTGTATAATAGTATATTTGCTGTTGTTGTTTTAATTGCATTTATTTCAGTACCGCTCTTTGGTGCTTTCTGTAGAGGTCAAAGTATCCCACGTTTTTGCAGTAGTGTAGCTAGTGCTGTAGAGGAGCACATAGTATCTCTGCAACGTTGCCTGTTGCTTTAAGTGACAAAGTGTGGGTATTCAGAGCATTCATACACATTGCACACTGACACCACTCAAAACATATAAACTTACATGAACACTAAAGTTAAACAGCACCATATTCAGTTAAGAAGCCAGTAAGGGTTTATTGTTAGATACTTCCGAAGTGGAGAATAATTTAAAGAACGAGAAAAGGCTTTGAAGGCGAACGTACACACACAGGATGTAGCTGGGATCTCCCAAGCAGAACAAAACAACATGTGAACTTCCGGAACCTACTGATACCGAAACCTTATCACACGTTTACAAGGAAGTATGTGTTTACTTACCCTTACAGATTGTTACTTCTCACCACGAAGTTTCCACGAGTTACAGTTTACATAAGTATTCAGTTATAACATGCCACCCCACAGTTATACAAACACAGAACCCTCTGACAATTTGGCCAAACCGAACCCCATGCAGATTATAGTTAATCAACTGGAAAACATGCCGATGTTTTCAGGCAGCAGTGGCGAAAATGTAGCCAAGTTTCTAGAGGATTTACAAGCGGCGAGCGAAACCAATGGATGGACGGGAGCAGAACGATGCCAAAAAATTTAATTTAATTTAAAAGGTACTGCAGAACACTCAATTGAGAACCTTTCTCATTTGGCCAGCGTAGAACTCACTTGGCCAAATATTGTAGCAAAGCTTAAGGATATTTTTACTCCCACGGAGATGGTGGAGAAATTCAAACACCAGCTATAAACTAAACTGCAACCACTAGGTAAATCTTACCAAACACACATTGAGACAATGCTTTACTATCACCACAAGTACAATCCACAAGTGACTGATGCGGAACTTATAAACATCTTGTGTAAATCGTTACTACTTCAATGGCAGACAAAATCACAATGTCACCATCGAGCAATGGAATTAGAGATATTCCGGTACAGTTAGGCTGTAGCCACGCAACCTTGTGATTCCGACGCAGAACGATTTCAGGCTTAAATAGCAAAACATAAAGAGCAAATAGCCAACCTATGTATCAAAACTCAGAATCTACTACTGCAAGAATGTGTCCAGAATGATACGCAGCAAGCAGAGAGAGGAGTAGAACACTATACCATCAAAATAACTATCCCCGGAGGCCAAATACCATGAATCAGTAATACTGTTAGAGCGGCTATAATCAGTATCAGCAGAAACCCCTAATGCCACAACCAGTATTAGTAGTCAAAGAATGTTCCATTGCACACCAGGGACCAATTTTATTGCAGCAAAGGCATTTTCGTTCCACATATCAAAACCAGGCATGAGGAGGTTGACAGAGGCCGCAATCATACAAGAACCAGCACCAGGATGCTGAGATAGTATCGAACCCACATTAGTTTCCACACAGTAACAATGTCCACTATATATAAAAATAACTAGCTTATGTGGGGGTTGATCATATATCACATGTGGCCAACCAGAAACAATCTAGGGACATATGCAGAGCAATGTTTAATAAAGTTATTCCGACCCAGTCGTACGATAAAATTGCATGTTACAAAATGTACAGTAGTGGCATAGTCACTATGAGCATTTAACCACCGCCCTAACACACATAAAGTGTCACACCGCAATTCCAAGGGCAGTGCTCCCAGAATACAGGCTAGACTGCTGCATCAGGAAAAACACAGCATGGTGATGAGGGAAGGCACACCGTACCGTGTGTTTAGCGAATTGCAACGTCGTGCCTGCTGCCGCTTCGGGCGCACCCGCGAGTTACTGCAACGTAAGCAGAAGACGCAGTCATGCCGTGCGACGGCCATTCATTGGACCCCGTAGCAAAGCACAAAATGCGTGTCCGCTGTGCATTTTTGTCGATCACAGGCACACAAATGTAAATTATTCCCAAATCAGAAAGTTGGCTTCTGCACTAATGTCACCACCCGGTTCAGGAGTTTCAAAAATACATTTGGTATAGGGCATGCCAAACTGCACATCAGCACGAACGTAGGACAGCATTGCGTGAACAAGAAGTAACATTATGGGGACATGAGGATGGCAATAATGAAACACATTTGCAGAAATATGTTGAGCCGTAATTCGTCTCAGAAGCCGGGGCAACGACACAGTCGTTGAGGAGTGAGATTGGACAGTCACCAAACTTTCGTTCGTATGACCACTCTTCACGTTTAAGTGAAAATATGAGGAAAGGAGTATCATCAATACCAGATGTAAACAATTTTGTATTGCCTCAACTTTGTTAACCAAAAAGAAATTAGAATGTGTAACTTAGCAATTTACATTAGTTGGGGCTACAGAAGAAATAAAACTACCCCAATTTAAGACAGATTTTAAATTTAACATTTCAGGCCACACCTATCCCCAGCAATTTTTTGTATTTGAAAACCTAAATATGGATATCATTTTAGGGATATATTTTATCCAGAAATACGAAGTTATACATTTTCTGAAGCATGACATTATATTAATTAATGGCAATGACACAGAAAACATTCTCCAAAAGCCAATTTGTTCTTCTGTTATCGGTAATGAGAAAGTTGACAGTATAGAATACTGCATTAATAATTAAGAATCGATAGAAACCTGTCAGGTAGAAGATAAATTCCCCAAAATTAATTCCAAATTACATGCAAGCCAAATTCAGGCAATTAAGGCACTTATTACAGAATTTCCAGGGATAGATGTACACATTCTATCCTACAACTTGCTGAAGCAAGGCATTATCAAGTGAAAACAAAATTATCTTCACAAATATCTACAGCATGTAGGCCTTAACACATCAGTACAAATGCTAGAAACGAAATGTTACAATAGATCAAGGACATGCAGTCCAATGGAATATTTCAACCATCGGATTCATCAATTTTAGCACCAAGTTGTGTTATATATAAGCAACATGGGGGCCTTAGGTTTCTTACTGATTTTCGGAAGTTTAATAATTACATCACTAGAATCCAGTATCCATTTCCATGCATGGAAGACATTTAAATGCCTTACAAAATTCAAAAATTCGTTACTAGCATACACCTGTTTTCCAGATTTTACAGTATGCCTATTTATAGGGAAAATAAACACAATCTTGCGTGTTCCATCTACAGTGTTTGTCTCTTCTAGTAATGCTGGTTACTGATGAGTTTGAGTAGTAGCCCACCACTTTCCCAGCAGTTTATCGACATGCTATTGAGCCCTCTGATGGCATTCAGCCTTAGCGTATAATATGACATTTTTATTATTGATAACTCTTTTGAAGAACACTTAGAAAACATTCACAACATGTTTCAAAGGTTAGAGGCATTCAGTGTCAAAGTGAACACCAAGAAATGTAACTTCGGCGATCAGAAAATTAAGATATTGGGAGACATTTATGCTGACCTGGATAAAATTCGCATTATCCAACAGATGGCACCGCCAAGTAACCTAAAGCAATTACATACATTTCTAGGAATGATGTCCTATCACTGCCATTACATACAGAACTATGCTACAATAGATGCACCTCTGATTTAACTAACAAAACAAACCACAGAGTATAAATGGCATCATGAACAACGAAAGGCATTTTCTACACTCAAACAAGCCATACAGAAAACACTCGTTATTACATAAGTTTGACGAGGTCAAGCCCACCATTTTGGCATGTGATGCCTCTTAAACTGCTATTGGTGTCATTCTTATGCAGGAATACACTGTGACAAAAACTCTCCATGTCATTGATTATGATTCTAAAAACTTTCTCTACCAGAAACACATTGGTCAACAACAGATAGGGAACTCGTACTGGGATCAATTAAATACTCCTGTAATTACTTCTGCTATAACCTTTGTAGGCGGCATTTTGTTCTGGAAAGAGACCATTCTAGCTTTCACTACTTACGCACCATGGCAGAACACAACTTACGGATACAAAAAATTGCAACATCCTTAACGGAATACGATTTTGAGACAAAAATTCCTAACAGGAAAACTGAATGTTTTAGCCAATGCAATTTGCACCCCATAGAGGTCAACAACGTCCCTTACAAGTAAAAAGGACATGTTAAGGTGTACCAGTTTATACAAAGCACTCACAGAGAGTTTGTATCAAAATGCGAAAAAGGATACCAAGATTAAAAATATTGTTTCAAAACATGTGGTTAGTCATTGGGCTGCTGTCACACCATATATAAAGCCAGAAATGTGCACCAAAGACAAATCCATAGTTAGCAAAAGTATTTTGAATGGAGAATACATTCTGGCATTTGCCATACCTAAAATCATATCACTAAATTTTCAGGTAAATGTTGATATTATAATGCAAAACCTTTTCACAGATAATCCACACTACTTCTATTGATCAACTATTGCACTCTCAAATACTTATAGTCTCTGGAAACGATTAAATTTACTATTTTCCGGTTTTCACACACGAATGAGAATATATTAAGTTAGATGATGATACATTATTGCATTTATTTCCTTTATAAAACCACCCTTCCTCATTTCTGGGCGAATACGCAAACAATTCCCATATCGAAAACTTAAAGTAGCTCTTGCTGACCCACATAAGTCTGAACCCCGTTGCTTAAATTAGCTAGGAGATATGGTACTTGGGCAATAGGGAAATTTATTTAAAAGTTAGCACCGCAGTGGGTGTCAAAAATGGCTTACACAATTGCCCACATATTACGTCCAGAAGATTATTTCAGCACACCATAATGCCGTGCTTGGTAGAGGTCATTTTGGGGTATTCAAAACATTAATAAACATAAAGAGAGTTATTTTTGGGACACAATGTCCAAGGATTTTAAGGCCTATGTAAAGAACTGCCCAGTAAGCCAGAAAATTGAGGCTCCTAACACCATACAAGTGGGCCAATTATCCCTTACTACCCCACCTTCACTATTGAAAAATTGGGCAATGGGTGCCAAGGGCCCATTGCTGTTCACTACATGGGGTAGTAAATACGTATAAGTGATGACTGAGTTTTTTAAGTATGTATATGGTTCCTAAGGCAGCGCCTAACATTGGCGTTTCTACTTGTGTTTGTTTCATAAATGAATTTATCTTGCAATATTGCTATCCACAGTAAATTTTGACTGACAGAGGTGTGTCGTTCAATAATGCCCTAGGTCCTGAACTACTAAAGAGCTTTAAAATTACCAAGCTTCAAACTACGTCTTACAATTCTGAATGTAACAGGCTTGTGGAATCTATGAGCTGGGGTATAGGTACTCAATTAACTGCCTTTGCACACCACAATCCTGTGAACTGGGACCATTATTTAAATTTAATTTTTTCAATTATAGTACTTCCATTAAATCAAGTACAAAATTTTCCCCCTTCTATCTCCTTCATGGAACAGAAATCATACAACCAAAACAAGTTTTGCGAATCACTTTTCTCAAAGAGACAAAGAACAAGCTAAAATCTATCTTATTAACGTGCAAAAGGCTCAAAAAATTCGATTTCCAGACAGCATAGGCCCAACACTCTCCAAATTGTATACTGAGTGTATCTCCGCAATCATGCTAGGGCGAAGGGACTTTGTTATAAATATAATGGCCCCTTTCATATTGTCGATGTTCGTGACCCTTCGACGATACAAATTCAATTAGATAAGACCGATACACCAATACTAAACGTTGTTAGTACATGCAATGTTAAGTGACACACTACAAATGAGTGTTTACTTACATGTATATACATCATTTCATTTCATGAAGTTAAAATATTAATATTTTGTTGCAGTGTGTGTGTAATTGTGCAACTCTGAATGTGTGACTCTTCCGCTGTCAGATGTGGGTACAAGCATCCAGCACAGCCTTTATGATCACGGCGTGGCCGGGCTAGAGGCAAGCCAGAACTGCTTAGTCGTCTGCCCTCCCCGCTGTCCGGCATGGACGTGGCCAATACGTGAGGCAACATTTCCATTCGCCACATGACAGTGGTATACTGGAGCTATAGTGCCGTCATCCTTCTGGTAAACTTCCTGTTGGTGCCACCATGTGATGCAACCTTCCGCACACACGCAGGGGTATACTGGCGTCCCATTGGCGTCCCATTTACGTCAATTTCGTGTACACTGACAGTATTCCACTGCATAACAGCATTACTCTACACACACCCAATCTTCCTGCCTCTCTTGACATTTGGCTCCACTTAAATTGTGATTGTGAAACCTTCCCTAATTGTGTGAATGCCAAACACATACATTCATTTTTCAACAGTGCACAAAAAAAACTTGTCGACGGATTTCTGAATGAAGTGACCTCTCACACATTTAATAAAAGAGGCATTGAACTACTCGGAGAATTAGGGAGCTGGTGCTGCAATCTTCTTACTAATAGACACTTGGTTATCCTAATTGCTCATGTTGAACAAATACTCATCCAATTAAATGAACTTAAAAGTAATGTTAAAACCTCAAACAGAGAACTTAACCTCACTGCTCAAGTTGTGGACACAATTACGTTGCAACTTGAAACAAAAAAAATATTGTACTCGCCAAGGCAGTAAATTCTACATCGAAGGTGCTAAGTAAACAGCAAGAAATGGCTAATGATATGCAATCTGCAACAACTAAGCAGCATTTTATTACTACTGTTCTTTCACATGTCATTAAAAATGTCGTTATGGAGCAACTGCTCTCTACCATCGTACAACACTATTAGTTTTAATAAACTGCCTCTTCAAGCAGTGCCTTAGGAACAATTAATTACAGACAATAAGAGTTTGGAAAGTCAAATTGCTTCCTTTCACTTTCAGCTTAGTATTCCTACTTCACAAATACTTATAGGCTGATCACGGTAAAGTGAGCACTATTCAAGCCCTAGTTACTTTCTTTTTCGAGCCATTTCCCATTCTTGAAGCATCTTTTAAAATAAATATTGTCATGTCAGTAATAACCACAATGTATATATTCCACGCACTCGGGAGTTTAAATATAAGGTTAAAATATAATGCATTTATGGACTATCATTCCAAATGAGAGGGCATTCAAAAGTGCTCACTTTACCGTGAACAGCCTATGAATATTACACTGCAGAGACTAATGAATGTTCCCTTTCAGCAACACAAATGCTATTTAAGGTACTAGTACCTCTCATTCAGAATCCAGGTGCATGGCACATTTCCAGGGTTATTCCGGTCCCCTTTCGATTCCAGAACGAGTCGTGTACTATTAAGGTGCCCACACATTTAATAGCTATCAACAACAATGAATAGCAAAGCAAAGAAATATAATACTCGTCGGAGCACCACTACAATATGTTCTACATCCCGAATGAATCAGTTGCTAGTCCAGAGCACGAGTGTGCCATGTCAGCAATTAAATTGCATGATTTTAATACACTCTTAATAAAATTTATATATTTATGCTCCTCTGACCGGCAGTTGCGTGTAATTGGAAATTTTCCCCATCAATATATTATTTCCCACCCACCAGCAGACTTGACTCTGTGTTATATTTATCAATCCCTTGACAGACATGTTGTCGAACACCAGTTGGTTAATGTTGAAATTCAGGTACCGTATGTCTGCCAGGTTCTTGTTAACACCTCCCTTATTATTGATGCCAGCCATCTTTGCGATGTTCGTGCTCCCCCCCCCCCCCCGCCCCCTTCTCAAGCACCGTAAGTTCACACTGCAGTGCCGATACACTGGCTAAAGGTAAATGCATTTGAACTACACCATCTTGAAATGATGTTTGGTATACATTTAAACAGCGTATCCAGTGCTTTGGATATGTAATGGTAGGTTAAACATGTGTCTCTTCCTGTAATCCAACCATTTCAAATGTCACATTATAGTTCCACACTGCCAACCAGCACCACCTTTTATTTCCATGATCAGGTAACGTTTAATTATATTTCTAGCGTCACATTGATTTTAGTTTTTACTATTCTTATAGTATTGTTTATCAATATGCTGCCCCTATCAATTTACTGAATCAGGTAGTTAGAGACACTTAATGTGTGTTTTAGGTTGTTAAGCTAGCTCAGACCGGGCACTATGCCATGTTTACAGCACTATACTTGTCTATGCAAGCCTATCTCACTGTCCAGCTACGTCTATTGTATTTTTATTAATTTTTGTGGTAGAGTTTTTACCTTAAGCATTATTACTTAGGTTGCACGGACGTGATATGTCACATTCACGTACATTAAAGGGCGCACATGGGGCACTATGTCCTTGGGGAACATGTCTGTATGTGTATATGCCGTGTGATGCGGACCACACCACATTGATGACGCCTCTGTAAACTGCAACGGAAGTATTTGCATGCTCGTGCTGTCGTCAGCACGTCATATTGCGCGGAGCACACAATGGTGCCAAACCACTTATTTTATGTCGACTGCAGCGGCATGGCTACCAACACATGCATGTCTACTGGCCTGCTGTTAATTCTCTTGTAATATACTTGTGTTCTCACATATAACCCCTAGAATTATTGGTCTGTGTTAGATTCTCATTACACCGTTGTAGAGTGTCATATCACAGGTGCCGACTTCAAACCCATCCTTTGCTTGTGATCGGCGCTAAGGAATTCTATTTCACATTTTTACTTTGCTTGTATGGTTGCTATACACACATCCTTATTTCCGTGAGCGACACGACACAACAGCTTCTGTAATGGCATTATATGCCCTTCTTGTTTACGTTATGATGCAAGTTTGTTATTACAAGACTGTTTTCTTGTTTATTCCATGAGCTCATTATATTTACATGTATTTAATATCTTCCTTGGCCTTGATACGTAATGGTCGGTGTTAGATAGATACTCTAATTTATGATTGTTTTCAAGGCGAAATCACCATGCCATGCCTTTGTTTTAACGCATCACTAATCTTTCTGTAACTGTTATTTCATGTTCACCTAGCCGCCCCTTCGTGACCTGCCTGCACCGGTTTTAACTCGCCCTTAACTTGTGAGCGACAGACATTTTCTTTCTTACAATACTGGCCGCCGTGTATTATAGTGGAAGTGAGCTGTTCTGTCTCTAAGCAATCCAGTTGTTGCCTGCCCTGTGTCAGTCGTCATGCACTACCTGACTCGTCACACTGCCAATCTCTGCCTATCACGCTGCCTCCCCTCGCTGTCCCAGTGACCTATCCCTGAGACTCCACTGCGGCCAGGCATGTCTGCGCTTTCGAGAAGGAGGACCCTGTTGTGAGCACCAGGACCCAAACCTGCGGCACCCCGTTAGGTGTGCCCTATGTCAGCGGGGTGCTGTCATAACTCAGAAACACATAACTTAGAAACAGATAAGTTAGAATTTTTGAAGTTTTGCCTGTTCTAAGTTACTGTACACAGAAAATAATCAGTTCACAGTGTTATGGCCGTTGTATTTCAGAGTAATCTGATTTGCCGAAGTTTCTGTTGCTCTCGTCTGTGGTCTGACATCAGTGAACACACAGGCTGCATGTTGTTCACTGGGTCTGAGAAGCACGCTCCACACAAGTACAGTTCATGCCAAAATATGTCACTTTTGCTCGTCAATTAATCCGGGACCGAACAGGTTAAAGTGTTTTTCATATTCTGCTGTGATCTTATTTACTCACTGAGCAGCTTCGGTTTCGCGAATCACTCATATCTGTATTTCATATATTATCAAACCTTAGAGACCACATAGTGGAGATTTTAAAAGATCTTTGTGCAAATAAAACATTAAGGGCCGATTACAAAATGTATATTTAAAGTATTAGTTATCTGAATACATGATATTTTCAAACAGAAGTTTCAATTACTGAAAAGTCTCCTAATATTTCTCAATATACATTCCCCGGTATATCAAGTGCTGGTTTAGTAAGTGCTGAGTAGAAACTCACGTTAGAAAGCTCAATGATATAATTTTGACAACTAAAATTGTTTTCCTCTTGGAAAGCGCTAATGTCGCAGAATACCAAATTTTTTCTATTATCTACGTTAAAAAACAATTAATTGCAATAATCATAAACCAATACATAGTATAAAAGCAGGGAGTCCCTGGCGAGTGAGTTTGTCTATCTGTATGATCGCTCATCTCGAGAACCACTGAACGGGTTTGGATACGGTTTTTTACTGTTATTATCTGCATTTGTTTAGGAAGGTTAATGCGTATTAAAAATTGCTCTAGCACTTATAAGAACTGAGCATTAACGATATTAGTGAATCGAGTCAGGAAAAACGTTTGCCGCTAGCGCACTTTCATGAAATACGATGTCTAATCGTTTATGTATATTACAAAATCATGTACGAAAGATTGGTGTCAAGTTAAATTATGTACAAAAACTCAGCGGTAGCATATATATATATACCAGTAATAGATAAGTAGTAATAAGTGTATTTACAATTTAAATTACGCAATAAAAACAAATGTAAAATTCGCTGTGTTTTAAAATTATAAATATTTTTTTTTAATTAAAAATAAATTATTTCATAATTAAAACTGTTTAATAGGTAAGAAATGCCCTTTACCTCATGCAATTATCGCCATTAATTCAAAAGTTATGAAAAGTTTCGTAGAAAGTATGTACTGGTAATTTCTAAAAACGAGATATGCGAGCATGGACCAATGCGTGTGCGGGGGTTGAGATAAATCTGGCAACCATGCAGTGACGCATATTTTGCGATTATGTGCTGTTATATCTTCAGCTGCTTTTATATTGCGATATCTAAATGGAGTGTTTTGTGTAACACGAAAGAAAGCTTCATTAATAAATGATTTGATCAGGAAATCTTGAGACTCCAGATTTATTAATTTCCTTTGTTCAAAGATAAGTGATTACTAACAACACCAGATATACTTATTAAAATATGAGTCGTATGAAACATGTGATTCCAATACATACCAGTTGTAAGTCTACCATCCGTAGGAATGACAGGGTAATACGTGGTAGGTGTGTGTGTGTGTGTGTGTGTGTGTGTGTATGTGTACCACCTTTCCATTTTTGAATGTGTGAACCAAATTTAACCAAACTCGGTAGACCAACACATATATATACAATATATTATCTATTAAGTACGCCCGAATCCTATAGATTTTGATTACATCAGACACTTACTTTAAAAATGTCTGCCCTTTTGGAAATTAGCATCACATGAAAAAGCAAAATGTTATGTTATAACTAGAAAATATCTTAACCAACTGTCGCCAAATTTAGCACATTAGTGGTAATAGTGCTCGAATTCATTAGGAAGTTATTTTCCAAGTAATGACAATTTTAGATTTATTTGTTAATTGAACCAATTAAGACGAAATTTTGTATGCTGGCAGTATCGATTACAAGCATCATATATGTAAATAATATCATTTTTTGTTGGCCATTCTGTAAGATATCGTCTCATGAATTATGTTTTTGTGTCATATATCTCTGGAAACAATTTAGTACCCTAACCTATTAGTTTGTAATTTTGCAAACAAATAGTAATGCGGCAGGTGATTTATAAAAGTATGTTTATGTAGGTAAGACAATTATTTTCAAAATGTAATTTTTGTTTTGTATTCTATATCGTCAGAACAATGTAATCAATTCCAACTTAACATTTTATGCTGAGAGTACCATTTTTGCTGGAAATTGGCATATTTTACTGAAGAATAGAACATGGTGAGCTCCACTGGTGGTAAAAATACCCTAATCCAGTTGTTATTGGAAAATGAGTTATTCTCAATGCTCATTTCACCTGTGAAACTACCCAAGTGCATTCACGTAGTTTTACCTTGATAACTAATATGGCAATTTACTGGACTATCACCATTGGTAAATATACCCGAGTGCATGTAGGTAGTTTTAACTCTATTGAAATATATACTAAACAGACTAACAGCTGACCTCTTTGAAATATGTTTGTTTGCATTGAAATATTGTTGCTGGAATAGAGTTACTACTTGAGAAGTTATGTTCTATTATATTTAAACATGAAGAGTTCCGAGTATATTTGCAAGTTAGCCAAATCAACGTAACAAGAGAAAGAAGTGAAATAACTCGTGGAAACTTCTTTTAAATGTGACAAGAATTTTATGCAAAATCCAGAACCACTCAAGGCAGTTTTGAGGTTGGTTCAAGAGTTATTCAATATGTTACTTGTAAGCAAGCGACCACTCAAAACAGTTTTGAGGTTAGGACTAGAATTTCAAGAGTTATTCAAGATGTTACTGGTAAGCAAGTTGGTGTTATACCAGTTACATCTAGTATCAATGAAACTAATCTTAGGCTTAGAGTTATTGACTCAGATGAAAGTGACGTAAGTCAAGGCTTAGGCTATGATTGTGACAAGGATCGTGAATACATCCCGGATGCAGAAAGTGACGGAGACAGTAGTGATGATTGTACTGAACCTAAGCGGAAACGTATTAAAACAACAGACATCCCAACTACCAGCAGAAGTTTTCCCAGTGAAAACGAAAATCAACCAGTTGAAGGAAATGCCTTCGGCTTACCCTGTAACATCGTTATGGAAAGTACAGTAAATAGAAATAATGAAAACAATGAAGCAGACCTGACACAGTTTGAATTGCCAGCTAACGCAACTACTTCTGGTGAAAAAGAACCCACCGTAAAATGGTCAAAGTGGTGAAAATCATGTCCAAAGAATTGGGAAGTAAATAAAAACAAAGCAAACAAAAAAACAGGTCTTTACTTTTCCAAAAAGGGAAAAGAGATCCATGCCAAAATCCCTGAAAATCTTGACTGCAATAAGTGTTTTTTAGGTGTAGTAACAGTTTCACAGATGAAAATCGCCAGCAAATATGCAAAGAGTATCAAGATGCT
This sequence comes from Dryococelus australis, assembly GCA_029891345.1. Lineage (NCBI taxonomy): Eukaryota > Metazoa > Arthropoda > Insecta > Phasmatodea > Phasmatidae > Dryococelus > Dryococelus australis. Next base: position 96,164,310 of record CM057006.1, on the reverse strand, counting down.
CATTACGATAGCCAAAAAGAATTCATTTTAAGTAGAGTTCACCAGTGCAATACTGAAAGAAGAAGAATAAGGAATGTAGTACGCCAAGCTGAAGAAAAGCCTGAAATAAAATGTATCTATGTTTACACTTTCTTGAAGGAGGGTAACACTACACGAGTATGTAATAAATTCTTCTTTACAACTCTTTGTATAAGTAATGGCCCGTTAAAAACAGCCTTTTATCACAAATCCGAAGCGAGTGGCACGTTTGTAGGAACAGACCAAAGAGGGCACAAGACTCCCTCAAACAAAACAAGTGAGTATTGGACGGAAAAATAAAGACTCGCCTAGAATCGTTAGTGGCTATGGAAAGCCATTATTGCCGAAAAGATACGACAGAAACGTACCTAGAACCAACTCTGTCAATCAGAAAAATGTAAGAATTGTTCCAAAAATTGAATGACAGTGAAGTGAGCCCATTAACCATCAGAAGATGTGTACCGAAATATATTTTGCACAAAAAAAAATATAGACTTTTCACTCCATCTAAGGATAAATGTTTAATATGCAAGTGCTATAAAAAAGGCAAAGGGAAAGAAAAATATAACTAAAGAAAGAGTATAGGGCTCCCATAAAGGGGAAGGAGGAGGCTAATATTAGAAAAAAAAAGGATAAAAACACATCTAGTATTGACAAAACATTCGTGAGTTAATGTTTCGACTTGTAAGAAGTCTTACAAATTCCTGTATCAGATGCGGGACCAGTGTACTATTGTAGGAAACTGTGTGTGTACAATTTAACTGGGTATGAGGCTGCACCAAATAACAAAGCACAGTGTTTCACTTGGAATGAATGCAATGACAAACGAGGATCAATGAACTTGTTTCATCCATGTAAGAATGGTTCAAGACCTTGCCAGATTTTGTAAAAGAAGTGTGTCTGTTTTGGATATGTGTGGCGGCCAAAACCGCAATCAGTTTGTTGCAGCATTATTTTTATTTATTGTTCAAAATACTCACGTATAAGTGATAGAGCACACATTTTATGGAGAAAAGCCACTCCAAAATGGAGGTCGACTCCATGCATAGGCCATTGAGTACGCCCAAAAAAAAATATTTCCATATATTGTATGTCTCAATGATTAACTACGTTTGCACTGGCAAGACAAACCATAATCGAAATAAAAAGGAGAAAAAACATATGAAAAAACTGCTGGAAGACCTAAAAGCATACGCCGTAAGCAACTTTACACCTATGAGCTATGAAGAGCCAATGCTAAAAAAGAGGATCTCCTCAAACTGTGCCATACTGGTGTGATCCCAAAAGAACACCATCAGTGGTTTTCGTCTATGAAGTCTCCTAAACATAAAGCCCAAGATGTAACACCTGAAACAACTCTTGAAGAGTATTTTAGAGAAAATAATGAGTAGTTTCCTTAGAGTGGGTTTCCTTATCCACGATCAGGAAAAGGACAATGTACAATTATGCGAAAATTCCATTTTAATGTCAAGCACTTTTTAAACCATTGTTTTTTAAGCCTTGTGTTTTATAGAACGTGATGAAGAAGCAGTAGAAGTAATATTAACAGTATAAATTCGAAAAATTATGTAAATTTGATGTGTCTAGTGTATTGTTTTTTGCCCTTCCATTCATTTTGACAGTTGGGTACTTTTACCATAAACCTATGTTTAAAATACAACTATCCAAGTCCTGCACAAAATAATTTTTAAAAGAAATTTAATACAAATATTATATATATATTTATAGACATATAAAGTATTGTGTAGCCAGAACCGTGGGCAACAATAATGGTATAACTTTTTGTTGTTTTAAGTAATCTCTTAATTTAAATGGTAAAAAAAGACTTCGTTTTTGCATTACCCAAAAGTTAGCAAAACTGTACTTGGATACTTACATATAACACCTCGATATATTACAACCATTAAATATTTATAGAAAAAGACATTTATCAACAATTTTTTAGATAGCGCAACACGAATGCAGTTAAGTTTTTATTATATCTCGGAAAACAATTCACAAATAACTGCTTAATATGCCAAACAATAGTACAAGTAGTTCGATAATGATGAGATGGGCACAACGGCATCGGGCATGTGAGCGAAGGAGCCCGGGAGCCGCCATGTTGTTATGTCACAAATAACTAATTAATATACCAAACAATAGTACAAGTAGTACGGTAATGACGAGTTGGGCACAAGGTCATCGGGCAAGTGAGCGAAGGAGCCCGGGAGCCGCCATGTTTGTATGTCACAAATAACTACTTAATATGCTAAACAATATTACATGTAGTACGGTAATGATGAGTTGGGCACAACGGCATCGGGCAAGTGAGCACAGGAACCGTAGAGCCGCCATGTTGTTATGTCACAAATAACTACTTAATATACCAAACAATAGTACAAGTAGTACGGTAATGATGAGTTGGGCACAAGGTCATCGGGCAAGTGAGCGAAGGAGTCCGGGAGCCGCCATGTTGTTATATCACAAATAACTACTTAATATACCAAACAATAGTTCAAGTAGTAGGGTAATGATGAGTTGGGCAAAAGGTCATCGGGCAAGTGAGCGAAGGAGTCCGGGAGCCGCCATGTTGTTATATCACAAATAACTACTTAATATACCAAACAATAGTTCAAGTAGTAGGGTAATGATGAGTTGGACACAAGGTCATCGGGCAAGTGAGCGAAGGAGTCCGGGAGCCGCCATGTTGTTATATCACAAATAACTACTTAATATACTAAACAATAGTACAGGTAGTACGGTAATGATGAGTTGGGCAAAAGGTCATCGGGCAAGTGAGCAAAGGAGTCCGGGAGCCGCCATGTTGTTATATCACAAATAACTACTTAATATACCAAACAATAGTTCAAGTAGTAGGGTAATGATGAGTTGGGCAAAAGGTCATCGGGCAAGTGAGCACAGGAACCGTAGAGCCGCCATGATGTTATGTCACAAATAACTACTTAATATACAAAAAATAGTACAAGTAGTAGGGTAATGATGAGTTGGACACAAGGTCTTCGGGCATGTGAGCAAAGGAGTCCGGGAGCCGCCATGTTGTTATGTCACAAATAACTACTTAATATGGCAAACAATAGTACAAGTAGTAGGGTAATGATGAGTTGGGCAAAAGGTCATCGGGCAAGTGAGCACAGGAACCGTAGAGCCGCCATGATGTTATGTCACAAATAACTACTTAATATACCAAACAATAGTACAAGTAGTAGGGTAATGATGAGTTGGACACAAGGTCATCGGGCAAGTGAGCACAGGAACCGTAGAGCCGCCATGATGTTATGTCACAAATAACTACTTAATATGATAAACAATAGTACACGTAGTACGGTAATGATGAGTTGGACACAAGGTCATCGTGCAAGTGAGCTCAGGAGCCGGGGAGCAGCCATGTTGTTATGTCACAAATAACTACTTAATATGCTAAACAATAGTACAAGTAGTACGGTAATGATGAGTTGGACACAAGGTCATCGGTCATGTGAGCAAAGGAGTCCGGGAGCCGCCATGTTGTTATATCACAAATAACTACTTAATATACTAAACAATAGTACATGTAGTACGGTAATGATGAGTTGGGCAAAAGGTCATCGGGCAAGTGAGCAAAGGAGTCCGGGAGCCGCCATGTTGTTATATCACAAATAACTACTTAATATACCAAACAATAGTTCAAGTAGTACGGTAATGATGGATTGGGCACAAGGGCATCGGGCATGTGAGCGAAGGAGCCCGGAGGCCGCCATGTTGTTATGTCACAAATAACTACTTAATATGATAAACAATAGTACACGTAGTACGGTAATGATGAGTGGGGCACAAGGTCATCGGGCAAGTGAGCTCAGGAGCCGGGGAGCAGCCATGTTGTTATGTCACAAATAACTACTTAATATGCTAAACAATAGTACAAGTAGTACGCTAATGATGAGTGGGGCACAAGGTCATCGGGCAAGTGAGCGAAGGAGCCCGGAGGCCGCCATGTTGTTATGTCACAAATAACTACTTAATATGCTAAACAATAGTACAAGTAGTAGGGTAATGATGAGTTGGGCAAAAGGTCATCGGGCAAGTGAGCACAGGAACCGTAGAGCCGCCATGATGTTATGTCACAAATAACTACTTAATATACCAAACAATAGTACAAGTAGTAGGGTAATGATGAGTTGGACACAAGGTCATCGGGCAAGTGAGCACAGGAACCGTAGAGCCGCCATGATGTTATGTCACAAATAACTACTTAATATGATAAACAATAGTAAACGTAGTACGGTAATGATGAGTTGGACACAAGGTCATCGTGCAAGTGAGCTCAGGAGCCGGGGAGCAGCCATGTTGTTATGTCACAAATAACTACTTAATATGCTAAACAATAGTACAAGTAGTACGGTAATGATGAGTTGGACACAAGGTCATCGGTCATGTGAGCAAAGGAGTCCGGGAGCCGCCATGTTGTTATATCACAAATAACTACTTAATATACTAAACAATAGTACAATGTAGTACGGTAATGATGAGTTGGGCAAAAGGTCATCGGGCAGTGAGCAAAGGAGTCCGGGAGCCGCCATGTTGTTATATCACAAATAACTACTTAATATACCAAACAATAGTTCAAGTAGTACGGTAATGATGGATTGGGCACAAGGCATCGGGCATGTGAGCGAAGGAGCCGGAGGCCGCCATGTTGTTATGTCACAAATAACTACTTAATATGATAAACAATAGTACACAGTAGTACGGTAATGATGAGTGGGCACAAGGTCATCGGGCAAGTGAGCAAGGAGCCGGGAGCAGCCATGTTGTTATGTCACAAATAACTACTTAATATGCTAAACAATAGTACAAGTAGTACGCTAATGATGAGTGGGGCACAAGGTCATCGGGCAAGTGAGCGAAGGAGCCCGGGAGGCCGCCATGTTGTTATGTCACAAATAACTACTTAATATGCTAAACAATAGTACAAGTAGTACGGTAATGATGAGTTGGACACAAGGTCATCGTGCAAGTGAGCTCAGGAGCCGGGAGCCGCCATGTTGTTATGTCACAAATAACTACTTAATATGCTAAACAATAGTACAAGTAGTACGTTAATGATGGTTGGGCACAAGGTCATCGGGCAAGTGAGCTCAGGAGCCGGGGACCGCCATGTTGTTATGTCACAAATAACTACTTAATATACCAAACAATAGTACAAGTAGTACGGTAATGATGAGTTGTTACACAAGGGCATCGGGCAAGTGAGCTCAGGAGCCGGGGAGCCGCCATGTTGTTATGTCACAAATAACTACTTATTATACCAAACAATAGTACAAGTAGTACGGTAATGATGAGTTGGGCACAAGGTCATCGGGCAAGTGAGCACAGGAACCGTAGAGCCGCCATGTTGTTATGTCACAAATAACTACTTAATATACCAAACAATAGTACAAGTAGTAGGGTAATGATGAGTGGGCACAAGGTCATCGGGCAAGTGAGCGAAGGAGCCGGGAGCCGCCATGTTGTTATGTCACAAATAACTACTTAATATACCAAACAATAGTTCAAGTAGTACGGTAATGATGGATTGGGCACAAGGCATCGGGCAAGTGAGCTCAGGAGCCAGGAAGCCGCCATGTTGTTATGTCACAAATAACTACTTAATATGCCTAAACAATAGTACAAGTAGTGCGGTAATGATGAGTTGGGCAAAGGTCATCGGGCAAGTGAGCACAGGAACCGTAGAGCCGCCATGTCGTTATGTCACAAATAACTACTTAATATGCCAAATAATAGTACATGTAGTACAAAATGATGAGTTGGGCACAAGGTCATCCGGCATGTGAGCGCAGGAGCTGGGGAGACGCCATGTTATTATGTCGCAAATAACTACTTAATATGATAAACAATAGTACAAGTAGTACGGTAATGATGAGTTGGACATAAAGGCAGCGGGCATGTGAGCGAAGAAGCCCGGGGCCGCCATGTTGTTATGTCAAAATAACTACTTAATATACCAAACAATAGTACAAGTAGTAGGTAATGATGAGTTGGGCACAAGGTCATCGGGCAAGTGAGCGCAGGAGCCCGGGAGCCGCCATGTTGTTATGTCACAAATAACTACTTAATATGCTAAACAATAGTACAAGTAGTACGCTAATGATGAGTGGGGCACAAGGTCATCGGGCAAGTGAGCGAAGGAGCCCGGAGGCCGCCATGTTGTTATGTCACAAATAACTACTTAATATGCTAAACAATAGTACAAGTAGTACGGTAATGATGAGTTGGACACAAGGTCATCGGGCAAGTGAGCGAAGGAGCCAGGGAGCCGCCATGTTGTTATATCACAAATTACTACTTAATATGGCAAACAATAGTACAAGTAGTAGGGTAATGATGAGTTGGGCACAAGGGCATCGTGAATGTGAACGCAGGAGCTGGGGAGCCGCCATGTTGTTATTTCAAAAATAACTACTTAATATACCAAACAATAGTACAAGTAGTACGGTAATGATGAGTTGGGCACAAGGTCATCGGGCAAGTGAGCGAAGGAGTCCGGGAGCCGCCATGTTGTTATATCACAAATAACTACTTAATATAGCAAACAATAGTTCAAGTAGTAGGGTAATGATGAGTTGGGCAAAAGGTCATCGGGCAAGTGAGAGAAGGAGTCCGGGAGCCGCCATGTTGTTATATCACAAATAACTACTTAATATACCAAACAATAGTTCAAGTAGTAGGGTAATGATGAGTTGGGCAAAAGGTCATCGGGCAAGTGAGCGAAGGAGTCCGGGAGCCGCCATGTTGTTATATCACAAATAATTACTTAATATACTAAACAATAGTACATGTAGTACGGTAATGATGAGTTAGCAAAAGGTCATCGGGCAAGTGAGCAAAGGAGTCCGGGAGCCGCCATGTTGTTATATCACAAATAACTACTTAATATACCAAACAATAGTTCAAGTAGTAGGGTAATGATGAGTTGGACACAAGGTCATCGGGCAAGTGAGCGAAGGAGTCCGGGAGCCGCCATGTTGTTATATCACAAATAACTACTTAATATACTAAACAATAGTACATGTAGTACGGTAATGATGAGTTGGGCAAAAGGTCATCGGGCAAGTGAGCAAAGGAGTCCGGGAGCCGCCATGTTGTTATATCACAAATAACTACTTAATATACCAAACAATAGTTCAAGTAGTAGGGTAATGATGAGTTGGGCAAAAGGTCATCGGGCAAGTGAGCACAGGAACCGTAGAGCCGCCATGATGTTATGTCACAAATAAACTACTTAATATACCAAACAATAGTACAAGTAGTAGGGTAATGATGAGTTGGACACAAGGTCATCGGGCATGTGAGCAAAGGAGTCCGGGAGCCGCCATGTTGTTATGTCACAAATAACTACTTAATATGGCAAACAATAGTACAAGTAGTAGGGTAATGATGAGTTGGGCAAAAGGTCATCGGGCAAGTGAGCACAGGAACCGTAGAGCCGCCATGATGTTATGTCACAAATAACTACTTAATATACCAAACAATAGTACAAGTAGTAGGGTAATGATGAGTTGGACACAAGTTCATCGGGCAAGTGAGCACAGGAACCGTAGAGCCGCCATGATGTTATGTCACAAATAACTACTTAATATGATAAACAATAGTACACGTAGTACGGTAATGATGAGTTGGACACAAGGTCATCATGCAAGTGAGCTCAGGAGCCGGGGAGCAGCCATGTTGTTATGTCACAAATAACTACTTAATATGCTAAACAATAGTACACGTAGTAGGGTAATGATGAGTGGGGCACAAGGTCATCGGGCAAGTGAGCGAAGGAGCCCGGGAGCCGCCATGTTGTTATGTCACAAATAACTACTTAATATACCAAACAATAGTTCAAGTAGTACGGTAATGATGGATTGGGCACAAGGGCATCGGGCAAGTGAGCTCAGGAGCCAGGAAGCCGCCATGTTGTTATGTCACAAATAACTACTTAATATGCTAAACAATAGTACAAGTAGTGCGGTAATGATGTGTTGGGCAAAAGGTCATCGGGCAAGTGAGCACAGGAACCGTAGAGCCGCCATGTCGTTATGTCACAAATAACTACTTAATATGCCAAATAATAGTACATGTAGTACAAAATGATGAGTTGGGCACAAGGTCATCCGGCATGTGAGCGCAGGAGCTGGGAGACGCCATGTTATTATGTTGCAAATAACTACTTAATATGCTAAACAATAGTACAAGTAGTACGCTAATGATGAGTTGGACACAAAGGCATCGGGCATGTGAGCGAAGGAGCCCGGGAGCCGCCATGTTGTTATGTCAAAAATAACTACTTAATATACCAAACAATAGAACAAGTAGTAGGGTATTGATGAGTTGGGCACAAGGTCATCGGGCAAGTGAGCGCAGGAGCCCGGGAGCCGCCATGTTGTTATGTCACAAATAACTACTTAATATGCTAAACATTAGTACAAGTAGTACGCTAATGATGAGTGGGGCACAAGGTCATCGGGCAAGTGAGCGAAGGAGCCCGGAGGCCGCCATGTTGTTATGTCACAAATAACTACTTAATATGCTAAACAATAGTAATAGTAGTACGGTAATGATGAGTTGGGCACAAGGTCACCGGGCAAGTGAGCGCTAGAGCCCGGGAGCCGCCATGTTGTTATGTCACAAATAACTACTTAATATGCTGGTACGCTAATGATGAGTTGGGCACAAGGTCATCGGGCATGTGAGCGAAGGAGCCCGGGAGCCGCCATGTTGTTATGTCTCAAATAACTACTTAATATGCCAAACAATAGTACAAGTAGTACGGTAATGATGAGTTGGACACAAGGTCATCGGGCAAGTGAGCGAAGGAGCCAGGGGCCGCCATGTTGTTATATCACAAATTACTACTTAATATGGCAAACAATAGTACAAGTAGTAGGGTAATGATGAGTTGGGCACAAGGGCATCGTGAATGTGAGCGCAGGAGCTGGGGAGCCGCCATGTTGTTATTTCAAAAATAACTGCTTAATATGCCAAACAATAGTACAAGTAGTAGGGTAATGATGAGTTGGACACAAGGTCATCGGGCAAGTGAGCAAAGGAGCCCGGGAGCCGCCATGTTGTTATATCACAAATAACTACTTAATATGCTAAACAATAGTACAAGTAGTACGCTAATGATGAGTGGGGCACAAAGTCATCGGGCAAGTGAGCTCAGGAGCCGGGAAGCCGCTATGTTGTTATGTCAAAATTAACTACTTAATATACTAAACAATAGTACCAGTAGTACGGTAATGATGAGTGGGGCACAAGGTCATCGGGCAAGTGAGCGAAGGAGCCCGGAGGCCGCCATGTTGTTATGTCACAAATAACTACTTAATATGATAAACAATAGTACACGTAGTACGGTAATGATGAGTTGGGCACAAGGTCATCTGGCAAGTGAACTCAGGAGCCGGGGAGCAGCCATGTTGTTATGTCACAAATAACTACTTAATATGCTAAACAATAGTACACGTAGTACGGTAATGATGAGTGGGGCACAAGGTCATCGGGCAAGTGAGCTCAGGAGCCGGGAGCAGCCATGTTGTTATGTCACAAATACCTACTTAATATGCTAAACAATAGTACAAGTAGTAAGCTAATGATGAGTGGGGCACAAGGTCATCGGGCAAGTGAGCGAAGGAGCCCGGAGGCCGCCATGTTGTTATGTCACAAATAACTACTTAATATGCCAAATAATAGTACATGTAGTACTATAATGATGAGTTGGGCACAAGGGCATCCGGCATGTGAGCGCAGGAGCTGGGGAGCCGCCATGTTATTATGTCACAAATAACAACTTAATATGCTAAACAATAGTACAAGTAGTACGCTAATGATGAGTTGGACACAAGATCATCGGGCAAGTGAGCACAGGAACCGTAGAGCCGCCATGTTGTTATGTCAAAAACAACTACTTAATATGCCAACAATAATACAAGTGGTAAGGTAATGATGAGTTGGGCACAAGGACATCGGGCATGTGAGCGGAGGAGACGGGGAGCTGCCATGTTGTTATTAAACAAATAACTACTTAATATACCAAACAATAGTACAAGTAGTACGGTAATGATGAGTTGGGCACAAGGCCATCGGGGATGTGAGCGCAGGAGCTGGGGAGCCGCCATGTTATTATGTCACAAATAACTACTTAATATGCTAAACAATAGTACAAGTAGTACGCTAATGATGAGTTGGACACAAAGGCATCGGGCATGTGAGCGCAGGAGCCGGGGAGCCACCATGTTGTTATTTCAAAAATAACTACTTAATATAACAAACAATAGTACAAGTAGTAGGGTAATGATGAGTTGGACACAAGGGCATCGGGCAAGTGAGCGAAGGAGCCAGGGAGCCGCCATGTTGTTATATCACAAATTACTACTTAATATGGCAAACAATAGTACAAGTAGTAGGGTAATGATGAGTTGGGCACAAGGGCATCGGGCATGTGAGCGCAGGAGCTGGGGAGCCGCCATGTTGTTATTTCAAAAATAACTACTTAATATGCAAAACAATAGTACAAGTAGTAGGGTAATGATGAGTTGGACACAAGGTCATCGGGCAAGTGAGAGAAGGAGCCCGGGAGCCGCCATGTTGTTATATCACAAATAACAACTTAATATGCCAAACAATAGTACAAGTAGAAGGGTAATGATGAGTTGGGCACAAGGGCATCGGGCATGTGAGCGCAGGAGCCAGGGAGCCGCCTTGTTGTTATGTCACAAATAACTACTTAATATGCTAAACAATAGTACATGTAGTACGGTAATGATGAGTTGGACACAAGGTCATCGGGCAAGTGAGCAAAGGAGCCCGGGAGCCGCCATGTTTTTATATCACAAATAACTACTTAATATACCAAACAATAGTACACGTAGTACGGTAATGATGAGTTGGGCACAACGGCATCGGGCAAGTGAGAGCAGGACCCCGGGAGCCGCCATGTTGTTATGTCACAAATAACTACTTAATATACCAAAAAATAGTACATGTAGTACGGTAATGATGAGTTGGGCAAAAGGGCATCGGGCATGTGAGCGAAGGAGCCCGGGAGCCGCCATGTTGTTATGTCACAAATAACTACTTAATATGCTAAACAATAGTACACGTAGTACGGTAATGATGAGTTGGGCAAAAGGTCATCGGGCATGTGAGCACAGGAACCGTAGAGCCGCCATGTGGTTATGTCACAAATAACTACTTATAATACCAAACAATAGTTCATGTAGTACGGTAATGATGAGTTGGACACAAGGTCATCCGGCAAGTGAGCGAAGGAGTCCGGGAGCCGCCATGTTGTTATATCACAAATAACTACTTAATATGCCAAATAATAGTACAAGTAGTACGGTAATGATGAGTGGGGCACAAGGTCATCGGGCAAGTGAGCGAAGGAGCCCGGAGGCCGCCATGTTGTTATGTCACAAATAACTACTTAATATGATAAACAATAGTACCAGTACTACGCTAATGATGAGTTGGACACAATGGCATCGGGCATGTGAGCGAAGGAGCCCGGAGGCCGCCATGTTGTTATGACACAAATAACTACTTAATATGATAAACAATAGTACCAGTAGTACGGTAATGATGAGTGGGGCACAAGGTCATCGGGCAAGTGAGCTCAGGAGCCGGGGAGCAGCCATGTTGTTATGTCACAAATAACTACTTAATATGCTAAACAATAGTACAAGTAGTACGCTAATGATGAGTTGGACATAAAGGCATCGGGCATGTGAGCGAAGGAGCCCGGGAGCCGCCATGTTGTTATATCAAAAATAACTACTTAATATACCAAACAATAGTACAAGTAGTAGGGTAATGATGAGTTGGACACAAGGTCATCGGGCAAGTGAGCGAAGGAGCCAGGGAGCCGCCATGTTGTTATATCACAAATTACTACTTAATATGGCAAACAATAATACAAGTAGTAGGGTAATGATGAGTTGGGCACAAGGGCATCGGGCATGTGAGCGCAGGAGCTGGGGAGCCGCCATGTTGTTATTTCAAAAATAACTACTTAATATACCAAACAATAGTACAAGTAGTAGGGTAATGAAGAGTTGGACACAAGGTCATCGGGCAAGTGAGAGAAGGAGCCCGGGAGCCGCCATGTTGTTATATCACAAATAACTACTTAAATGCCAAACAATAGTACAAGTAGTAGGGTAATGATGAGTTGGGCACAAGGGCATCGGGCATGTGAGCGCAGGAGCCAGGGAGCCGCCTTGTTGTTATGTCACAAATAACTACTTAATATGCTAAACAATATTACATGTAGTACGGTAATGATGAGTTGGGCACAACGGCATCGGGCAAGTGAGAGCAGGAGCCGGGGAGCCGCCATGTTTGTATGTCACAAATAACTACTTAATATGCCAAACAATAGTACATGTAGTACGGTAATGATGAGTTGGGCACAAGGGCATCGGGCAAGTGAGCTCAGGAGCTGGGGAGCCGCCATGTTGTTATGTCACAAATAACTACTTAATATGCCAAACAATAGTACAAGTATTTCGATAATGATGAGTTGGGCACAAGGGCATCGGGCAAGTGAGAGCAGGAGCTGGGGAGCCGCCATGTTTGTATGTCACAAATAACTACTTAATATGCTAAACAATAGTACATGTAGTACGGTAATGATGAGTTGGGCACAACGGCATCGGGCAAGTGAGAGCAGGAGCCCGGGAGCCGCCATGTTGTTATATCACAAATAACTACTTAATATGCCTAACAATAGTACAAGTAGTACGGTAATGATGACTTGGGCACAAGGGCATCGGGCATGTGAGCGCAGGAGCTGGGGAGCCGCCATGTTATTATGTCACAAATAACTACTTAATATACTAAACAATAGTAAAAGTAGTACGCTAATGATGAGTTGGACACAAAGACATCGGGCATGTGAGCGCAGGAGCCGGGGAGCCGCCATGTTGTTATTTCAAAAATAACTACTTAATATACCAAACAATAGTACAAGTAGTAGGGTAATGATGAGTTGGACACAAGGTCATCGGGCAAGTGAGAGAAGTAGCCCGGGAGCCGCCATGTTGTTATATCACAAATAACTACTTAATATGCCAAACAATAGTACACGTAGTACGGTAATGATGAGTTGGGCACAAGGGCATCGGGCAAGTGAGCGAAGGAGGCCGTGAGCCGCCATGTTTTTATATCACAAATAACTACTTAATATGCCAAACTATAGTACAAGTAGTAGGGTAATGATGAGTTGGGCACAAGGTCATCGGGCAAGTGAGCGAAGGAGCCCGGGAGCCGCCATGTTGTTATGTCACAAATAACTACTTAATATGCTAAACAATAGTACACGTAGTACGGTAATGATGAGTTGGGCAAAAGGTCATCGGGCATGTGAGCAAATGAACCGTAGAGCCGCCATGTTGTTATGTCACAAATAACTACTTATAATACCAAACAATAGTTCATGTAGTACGGTAATGATGAGTTGGACACAAATTCATCCGGCAAGTGAGCGAAGGAGCCCGGGAGCCGCCATGTTGTTATATCACAAATAACTACTTAATATGCCAAATAATAGTACAAGTAGTACCGTAATGATGAGTTGGGCACAAGGGCATCGGGCAAGTGAGCGAAGGAGCCCGGGAGCCGCCATGTTGTTATGTCACAAATAACTACATAATATTCCAAACAATACAACAAGTAGTATGGTAATGATGAGTTCGGCACAATTCCATCGGGCATATGAGAGCAGGAGCCGGGGAGCCGCCATGTTTGTATGTCACAAATAACTACTTAATATGCTAAACAATATTACATGTAGTACGGTAATGATGAGTTGGGCACAACGGCATCGGGCAAGTAAGAGCAGGAGACGGGGAGCCGCCATGTTGTTATATCTCAAATAACTACTTAATATGCCAAACAATAGTACATGTAGTACGGTAATGATGAGTTGTGCACAACGGCATCGGGCATGTGAGCGCAGGAGCCGGGGAGCCGCCATGTTGTTATTAAACAAATAAGTACCTAATATACCAAACAATAGTACATGTAGTACTGTAATGATGAGTTGGGCAAAAGGGCATCGGGCATGTAAGCGCAGGAGCTGGGGAGCCGCCATGTTGTTATGTCACAAGTAACTACTTAATATGCCAAACAATAGTACATGTAGTACGGAAATTATGAGTTGGGCACAAGGGCATCGGGCATGTGAGCTCAGGAGCCGGGGAGACGCCATGTTGTTATGTTACAAATAACTACTTAATATAACAAACCAAAGTACAAAGAGTACGGTAATTATGAGGCGGGCACAAGGGCAACGGGCATGTGAGCGTAGGAGCCAGGAAGCCGCCATGTTGTTATGTCACAAACAACTACTTAATGTACCAATCAATAGTACAAGTAGTACGGTAATGATGAGTTGGGCACAAGGGCATCGGGCATGTGAGCACAGGAGCTGGGGAGCCGACATGTTGTTATGTCACAAATAAATACTTAATATACCAAACAATAGTACAAATAGTACGGAAATGATGGGTTGGGCACAAGGACATCGGGAATGTAAGCGCAGGAGCTGGGGAGCCGCCATTTTGTTATGTCACAAATAACTACTTAATATGCTCAACAATAGTACAAGTAGTACGGTAATGATGAGTTGGGCACAAGGTCATCGGGCAAGTGAGCACAGGAACCGTAGAGCCGCCATGTTGTTATGTCAAAAATAACTACTTAATATGCCAAACAATAATACAAGTGGTAAGGTAATGATGAGTTGGGCACAAGGACATCGGGCATGTGAGCGCAGGAGACGGGGAGCTGCCATGTTGTTATTAAACAAATAACTACTTAATATACCAAACAATAGTACAAGTAGTACGGTAATGATGAGTTGGGCACAAGGCCATCGGGCATGTGAGCGCAGGAGCTGGGGAGCCGCCATGATGTTATGTCAAAAATAACTACTTAATATGCCAAACAATAATACAAGTGGTAAGGAAATGATGAGTTGGGCACAAGGACATCGGGCATGTGAGCGCAGGAGACGGGAGCTGCCATGTTGTTATTAAACAAATAACTACTTAATATGCCAAACAATAGTACAAGTAGTACGGTAATGATGAGTTGGGCAAAAGGGCATCGGGCATGTGAACGCAGGAGACGGGGAGCCGCCATGTTGATATAAAACAAATAACTACTTAATATGAAAAACAATAGTACAAGTAGTATGGTAACGATGAGTTGGGCACATGGTCATAGGGAATGTGAGCGCAGGAGCTGGGGAGCCGCCATGTTTTTATGTCACAAGTAACTACATAATATGCCAAACAATAGTACATGTAGTACGGAAATTATGAGTTGGGCACAAGGGCATCGGGCATGTGTGCGCAGGTGCCGGGGAGCCGCCATGTTGTTATATCACAAATAAATACTTAATATGAAAAACAATAATACAAGTGGTACGGTAATGATGAGTTGGGCACAAGGGCATCGGGCATGTGAGCACAGGAGCCGGGGAGCCGACATGTTGTTATGTCACAAATAACTACTTAATATGCCAAATAATAGTACATGTAGTACGGTAATGATGAGTTGGGCACAAGGTCATCCGGTATGTGAGCACAGTAGCCGGGGAACCGCCATGATGTTATGTTATAAATAAATACTTAATATGCCAAACAATAGTACAAGTAGTACGGTAATGATGAGTTGGGCACAAGGGCATCGGGCATGTGAGTGCAAGATCCGGGGAGCCAACATTTTGTTATGTCACAAATAACTACATAATATGCCAAACAATAGTACAAGTAGTATGGTAAAGATGAGTTGGGCACAAGGGCATCGGTCATGTAAGCGCAGGAGCCGGGGAGCCGCCATGTCTGTATGTCACAAATAACTACTTAATATGCCAAACAATAGTACAAGTGGTACGGTAATGATGAGTTGGGCACAAGGGCATCGGGCATGTGACCGCAGGAGCTGGGGAGCCGCCATGTTGTTATGCTACAAATAACTACTTAATATGCCAAACAATAGTACAAGTAGTACGGTAATGATGAGTTGGGCACAAGGGAATCGGGCATGTGACCGCAGGAGCCGGGGAGCCGGAATGTTGTTATTTCACAAATAATTACTTAATATATATAACAATAGTACAGGTAGTACGGTAATGTTGAGTTGGGCACAAGGACATCGGGCATATGAGTGCAGAAGACGGGGAGCTGCCATGTTGTTATTAAACAAATAACTACCTAATATACCAAACAATAGTACATGTAGTAATGTAATGATGAGTTGGGCAAAAGGGCATCGGGCATGTAAGCGCAGGAGCTGGGGAGATGCCATGTTGTTATGTCACAAATAACTACTTAATATGAAAAACAATAGTACAAGTAGTATGGTAACGATGTGTTGGGCACAAGGTCATAGGGCATGTGAGCGCAGGAGCTGGGGAGCCGCCATGTTGTTATGTCACAAGTAACTACTTAATATGCCAAACAATAGTACATGTAGTACGGAAATTATGAGTTGGGCACAAGGACATCGGGCATGTGAGCTCAGGAGCCGGGGAGCCGCCATGTTGTTATGTTACAAATAACTACTTAATATAACAAACCAAAGTACAAAGAGTACGGTAATTATGAGGCGGGGACAAGGGCAACGGGCATGTGAGCGTAGGAGCCAGGAAGCCGCCATGTTGTTATGTCACAAATAACTACTTAATGTACCAATCAATAGTACAAGTAGTACGGTAATGATGAGTTGGGCACAAGGGCATCGGGCATGTGAGCACAGGAGCTGGGGAGCCGCCATGTTGTTATGTCACAAATAACTACTTAATATACCTAACAATATTACAAATAGTACGGTAATGATGGGTTGGCACAAGGGCATCGGGCATGTGAGCGCAGGAGCTGGGGAGCCGCCATGTTGTTATGCTACAAATAACTACTTAATATGCAAACAATAGTACAAATAGTACGGAAATGATGGGTTGGGCACAAGGACATCGGGAATGTAAGCGCAGGAGCTGGGGAGCCGCCATGTTGTTATGTCACAAATAACTACTTAATATGCTAAACAATAGTACAAGTAGTACGGTAATGATGAGTTGGGCACAAGATCATCGGGCAAGTGAGCACAGGAACCGTAGAGCCGCCATGTTGTTATGTCAAAAACAACTACTTAATATGCCAAACAATAATACAAGTGGTAAGGTAATGATGAGTTGGGCACAAGGACATCGGGCATGTGAGCGCAGGAGACGGGAGCTGCCATGTTGTTATTAAACAAATAACTACTTAATATACCAAACAATAGTACAAGTATTACGGTAATTATGAGTTGGGCAAAAGGGCATCGGGCATGTAAGCGCAGGAGCTGGGGCCGCCATGTGGTTATATCACAAAAACTTCTTAACATGCCAAACAATAGTACAAGTAGTACAGTAATGATAGGTTGGGCACAAGGTCATCGGGCAAGTGAGCGAATGAGCCGGGAGCCGCCATGTTGTTATGTCACAAATAACTACTTAATATGCTAAACAATAGTACAAGTAGTACGCTAATGATGAGTGGGGCACAAGGTCATCGGGCAAGTGAGCGAAGGAGCCCGGAGGCCGCCATGTTGTTATGTCGCAAATAACTACTTAATATGATAAACAATAGTACACGTAGTACGGTAATGATGAGTTGGGCACAAGGGCATCGGGCATGTGAGCGCAGGAGCCGGGGAGCCGCCATGTTGTTATGTCACAAATAACAACTTAATATGCTAAACAATAGTACAAGTAGTACGGTAATGATGAGTGGGGCACAAGGTCATCGGGCAAGTGAGCGAAGGAGCCCGGAGGCCGCCATGTTGTTATGTCACAAATAACTACTTAATATGCCAAACAATAGTACAAGTAGTACGGTAATGATGAGTTGGGCACAAGGTCATCGGGCAAGTGAGCACAGGAACCGTAGAGCCGCCATGTTGTTATGTCACAAATAACTACTTAATATGCCAAATAATAGTACATGTAGTACTATAATGATGAGTTGGTCACAAGGTCATCCGGAGTGTGAGCGCAGGCTGGGGAGCCGCCATGTTATTATGTCACAAATAACTACTTAATATGCTAAACAATAGTACAAGTAATACGCTAATGATGAGTTGGACATAAAGGCATCGGGCATGTGGACGAAGGAGCCCGGAAGCCGCCATGTTGTTATATCACAAATAACTACTTAATATGAAAAACAATAGTACAAGTAGTACGGTAATGATGAGTTGGGCACAAGGGCATCGGGCAAGTGAGCGAAGGAGCCAGGGAGCCGCCATGTAGTTATATCACAAATTACTACTTAATATGGCAAACAATAGTACAAGTAGTAGGGTAATGATGAGTTAGGCACAAGGGCATCGGGCATGTGAGCGCAGGAGCTGGGGAGCCGCCATGTTGTTATTTCAAAAATAACTACTTAATATGCCAAAATATAGTACAAGTAGTAGGGTAATGATGAGTTGGACATAAGGTCATCGGGCAAGTGAGCAAAGGAGCCCGGGAGCCGCCATGTTGTTATATCACAAATAACTACTTAATATGCCAAACAATAGTACAAGTAGTACGGTAATGATGAGTTGGGCACAAGGGCATAGGGCATGTGAGCGCAGGAGCCAGGGAGCCGCCTTGTTGTTATGTCACAAATAACTACTTAATTTGCCAAACAATAGTACAAGTAGTACGGTAATGATGAGTTGGGCACAAGGGCATCGGGCATGTGAGCACAGGAGCCAGGGAGCCGGCATGATGTTATGTTATAAATCACTACTTAATATGCCAAACAATAGTACAAGTAGTACGGTAATGATGAGTTGGGCACAAGAGAATCGTTCATGTTAGCTCAGGAGCCGGGGAGCCGCCAAGGTGTTATGTTACAAATAACTACTTAATATTCCAAACAATAATATAAAGTAGTATGGTAATAATGAGTTGGGCACAAGGGCATCGGGCATGTGAGAGCAGGAGCCTGGGAGCCGCCATGTTGGTATGTCACAATTAAATACTTAATATACCAAACAATAGTACAATTTGTACGGTAATGATGAGTTGGGCACAAGGGCATCGGTCATGTAAGCGCAGGAGCCGGGGAGCCGCCATGTCTGTATGTCACAAATAACTACTTAATATGCCAAACAATAGTACAAGTGGTACGGTAATGATGAGTTGGGCACAAGGGCATCGGGCATGTGACCGCAGGAGCTGGGGAGCCGCCATGTTGTTATGCTACAAATAACTACTTAATATGCCAAACAATAGTACAAGTAGTACGGTAATGATGAGTTGGGCACAAGGAATCGGGCATGTGACCGCAGGAGCCGGGGAGCCGGAATGTTGTTATTTCACAAATAATTACTTAATATATATAACAATAGTACAGGTAGTACGGTAATGTTGAGTTGGGCACAAGGACATCGGGCATATGAGTGCAGAAGACGGGGAGCTGCCATGTTGTTATTAAACAAATAACTACCTAATATACCAAACAATAGTACATGTAGTAATGTAATGATGAGTTGGGCAAAAGGGCATCGGGCATGTAAGCGCAGGAGCTGGGGAGATGCCATGTTGTTATGTCACAATAACTACTTAATATGAAAAACATAGTAACAAGTAGTATGGTAACGATGTGTTTGGGCACAAGGTCATAGGGCATGTGAGCGCAGGAGCTGGGGAGCCGCCATGTTGTTATGTCACAAGTAACTACTTAATATGCCAAACAATAGTACATGTAGTACGGAAATTATGAGTTGGGCACAAGGGCATCGGGCATGTGAGCTCAGGAGCCGGGGAGCCGCCATGTTGTTATGTTACAAATAACTACTTAATATAACAAACCAAAGTACAAAGAGTACGGTAATTATGAGGCGGGGACAAGGGCAACGGGCATGTGAGCGTAGGAGCCAGGAAGCCGCCATGTTGTTATGTCACAAATAACTACTTAATGTACCAATCAATAGTACAAGTAGTACGGTAATGATGAGTTGGGCACAAGGGCATCGGGCATGTGAGCACAGGAGCTGGGGAGCCGCCATGTTGTTATGTCACAAATAACTACTTAATATACCTAACAATATTACAAATAGTACGGTAATGATGGGTTGGCACAAGGGCATCGGGCATGTGAGCGCAGGAGCTGGGTAGCCGCCATGTTGTTATGCTACAAATAACTACTTAATATGCCAAACAATAGTACAAATAGTACGGAAATGATGGGTTGGGCACAAGGACATCGGGAATGTAAGCGCAGGAGCTGGGGAGCCGCCATGTTGTTATGTCACAAATAACTACTTAATATGCTAAACAATAGTACAAGTAGTACGGTAATGATGAGTTGGGCACAAGATCATCGGGCAAGTGAGCACAGGAACCGTAGAGCCGCCATGTTGTTATGTCAAAAACAACTACTTAATATGCCAAACAATAATACAAGTGGTAAGGTAATGATGAGTTGGGCACAAGGACATCGGGCATGTGAGCGCAGGAGACGGGGAGCTGCCATGTTGTTATTAAACAAATAACTACTTAATATACCAAACAATAGTACAAGTATTACGGTAATTATGAGTTGGGCAAAAGGGCATCGGGCATGTAAGCGCAGGAGCTGGGGAGCCGCCATGTGGTTATATCACAAAAACTTCTTAACATGCCAAACAATAGTACAAGTAGTACAGTAATGATAGGTTGGGCACAAGGTCATCGGGCAAGTGAGCGAATGAGCCCGGGAGCCGCCATGTTGTTATGTCACAAATAACTACTTAATATGCTAAACAATAGTACAAGTAGTACGCTAATGATGAGTGGGGCACAAGGTCATCGGGCAAGTGAGCGAAGGAGCCCGGAGGCCGCCATGTTGTTATGTCGCAAATAACTACTTAATATGATAAACAATAGTACACGTAGTACGGTAATGATGAGTTGGGCACAAGGGCATCGGGCATGTGAGCGCAGGAGCCGGGGAGCCGCCATGTTGTTATGTCACAAATAACAACTTAATATGCTAAACAATAGTACAAGTAGTACGGTAATGATGAGTGGGGCACAAGGTCATCGGGCAAGTGAGCGAAGGAGCCCGGAGGCCGCCAGTTGTGTTATGTCACAAATAACTACTTAATATGCCAAACAATAGTACAAGTAGTACGGTAATGATGAGTTGGGCACAAGGTCATCGGGCAAGTGAGCACAGGAACCGTAGAGCCGCCATGTTGTTATGTCACAAATAACTACTTAATATGCCAAATAATAGTACATGTAGTACTATAATGATGAGTTGGTCACAAGGTCATCCGGAGTGTGAGCGCAGGAGCTGGGGAGCCGCCATGTTTATGTCACAAATAACTACTTAATATGCTAAACAATAGTACAAGTAATACGCTAATGATGAGTTGGACATAAAGGCATCGGGCATGTGGACGAAGGAGCCCGGAAGCCGCCATGTTGTTATATCACAAATAACTACTTAATATGAAAAACAATAGTACAAGTAGTACGGTAATGATGAGTTGGGCACAAGGGCATCGGGCATGTGAGCGCAGGAGCGGGGAGCCGCTATGTTATTATGTCACAAATAACTACTTAATATGCTAAACAATAGTACAAGTAGTAAGCTAATGATGAGTTGGACACAAAGGCATCGGGCATGTGAGCGCAGGAGCCGGGGAGCAGCCATGTTGTTATTTCAAAAATAACTACTTAATATACCAAACAATAGTACAAGTAGTAGGGTAATGATGAGTTGGACACAAGGTCATCGGGCAAGTGAGAGAAGGAGCCCGGGAGTCGCCATGTTGTTATATCACAAATAACTACTTAATATGCCAAACAATAGTACAAGTAGTAGGGTAATGATGAGTTGGGCACAAGGGCATCGGGCATGTGAGCAAAGGAGCCCGGGAGCCGCCATGTTGTTATATCACAAATAACTACTTAATATGCCAAACAATAGTACAAGTAGTACGGTAATGATGAGTTGGGCACAAGGTCATCGGGCAAGTGAGCACAGGAACCGTAGAGCCGCCATGTTGTTATGTCACAAATAACTACTTAATATGCCAAATAATAGTACATGTAGTACTATAATGATGAGATGGTCACAAGGTCATCCGGAGTGTGAGCGCAGGAGCTGGGGAGCCGCCATGTTATTATGTCACAAATAACTACTTAATATGCTAAACAATAGTACAAGTAGTACGCTAATGATGAGTTGGACATAAAGGCATCGGGCATGTGGACGAAGGAGCCCGGAAGCCGCCATGTTGTTATGTCAAAAATAACTACTTAATATACCAAACAATAGTACAAGTAGTAGGGTAATGATGAGTTGGACACAAGGTCATCGGGCAAGTGAGCGAAGGAGCCAGGGAGCCGCCATGTAGTTATATCACAAATTACTACTTAATATGGCAAACAATAGTACAAGTAGTAGGGTAATGATGAGTTAGGCACAAGGGCATCGGGCATGTGAGCGCAGGAGCTGGGGAGCCGCCTTGTTGTTATGTCACAAATAACTACTTAATATGCTAAACAATAGTACACGTAGTACGGTAATGATGAGTTGGACACAAGGTCATCGGGCAAGTGAGCAAAGGAGCCCGGGAGCCGCCATGTTTTTAAATCACAAATAACTACTTAATATACCAAACAATAGTACACGTAGTACGGTAATGATGAGTTGGGCACAAGGGCATCGGGCAAGTGAGCGAAGGAGCCCGGGAGCCGCCATGTTTTTATATTACAAATAACTACTTAATATGCCAAACAATAGTACAAGTAGTAGGGTAATGATGAGTTGGGCACAAGGTCATCGGGCAAGTGAGCGAAGGAGCCCGGGAGCCGCCATGTTGTTATGTCACAAATAACTACTTATTATACCAAACAATAGTACACGTAGTACGGTAATGATGAGTTGGGCACAAGGGCATCGGGCACGTGAGAGCAGGAGCCGGGGAGCCGCCATGTTGTTATTTAACATATAACTAATTAATATGCTAAACAATAGTACAAGTAGTATGGTAATGTTGAGTTGGGCACAAGGGCATCGGGCTCGTGAGAGCAGGAGCCGGGGAGCCGCCATGTTGTTATTTCAGAAATAACTACTTAATATGCTAAACAATAGTACAAGTAGTACGGTAATGATGAGTTGGGCACAAGGGCATCGGGCATGTGAGGGCAAGAGCCGGGGAGCCAACATTTTGTTATGTCACAAATAACTACATAATATGCCAAACAATAGTACAAGTAGTATGGTAATGATGAGTTGGGCACAAGAGAATCGTTCATGTTAGCGCAGGAGCCGGGGAGCCGCCAAGGTGTTATGTTACAAATAACTACTTAATATTCCAAACAATAATATCAGTAGTATGGTAATGATGAGTTGGGCACAAAGGCATCGGGCATGTGAGCGCAGGAGCCTGGGAGCTGCCATGTTGTTATGTCACAAATAACTACTTAATATACCAAACAATAGTACAAGTAGTACGGTAACGATAAGTTGGTCACAAGGACATCGTTCATGTGAGCGCAGGAGCCGGGGAGCCGCCATGTTGTTATGTCACAAATAACTACTTATTATACCAAACAATAGTACAAGTAGTACGGTAATGATGAGTTGGGCACAAGGGCATCGGGCATGTGAGCGCAGGAGCCGGGGAGCCGCCATGTTGTTATGTCACAAATAAATATTTAATATAACAAACAATGGTAAAAGAGTACGGTAATTATATGTTGGGCACAAGGGCATCGGGCATGTGAGCGTAGGAGCCAGGAAGCCGCCATGTTGTTATGTCACAAATAACTACTTAATATGCCAAACAATAGTACAAGTAGTACGGTAATGATGAGTTGGGCAATAGATCATCAGGCATGTGAGCTCACGAGCCGGGGAGCCGCCATTTTGTAATGACACAAATAACTCCTTAATATAACAAACAATATTACAAGTAGTACGGTAATGATTAATTGGACACAAGGTCATCGGGCAGGTGAGCGCCGGAGCCTGGGAGCCGCCATGTTGTTATGTCACAAATAACTACTTAATATAACAAACAATAGTACAAGTAGTACGGTAATGATTAGTTGACACAAGAGCATCGGGCATGTGAGCGCAGGAGCTGGGGAGCCGCCATGTTATTATGTCACAAATAACTACTTAATATGCTAAACAATAGTACAAGTAGTACGCTAATGATGAGTTGGACACAAAGGCATCGGGCATGTGAGCGCAGGAGCCGGGGAGCCGCCATGTTGTTATTTCAAAAATAACTACTTAATATGCCAAACAATAATCCAAGTGTTACGGTAATGATGAGTTGGGCACAAGGGCATCGGGCATGTGAGCATAGGAGCCGGGGAGCCGCCATGTTGTTATGTTACAAATAACTACTTAATATGCCAAACAATAGTACAAATAGTATGGTAATGATGAGTTGGGCACAAGGGCATCGGGCATGTGAGCGCAGGAGCCGGGGAGCCGCCATGTTGTTATGTCACAAATAACTACTTAATATGGTAAACAATAGTACAAGTAGTACGGTAATGATGAGATGGGCACAAGGGCATCGGGCATGTGAGCGCAATAGCCGGGGAGTTGCCATGTTGTTATTTAACATATAACTACTTCATATGCCAAACAATAGTACAAGTAGTACGGTAATAATGATGAGTTGGTCAAAAGGTCATCGGGCATGTGAGCGCAGGAGCTGGGGAGCCGCCATGTTGTAATGTCACAAATAACTACTTATTATGGCAAACATTAGTACACGTAGTACGGTAATGATGAGTTGGGCACAAGAGAATCGGGCAAGTTAACGCAGGAGCCGTTGAGCCACCATTTTGTTATGTCACAAATAACTACTTAATTTGCCAAACAATAGTACAAGTAGTACTGTAATGATGAGTTGGGCACAAGGGCATCGGGCATGTGAGCGCAGGAGCTGGGGAGCCGCCATGTCTGTATGTCACAAATAACTACTTAATATGCCAAACAATAGTACAAGTAGTACCGTAATGATGAGTTGGGCACAAGGGAATCGGGCATGTGACCGCAGGAGCCGGGGAGCCGGAATGTTGTTATTTCACAAATAATTACTTAATATATATAACAATAGTACAGGTAGTACGGTAATGTTGAGTTGGGCACAAGGACATCGGGCATATGAGTGCAGAAGACGGGGAGCTGCCATGTTGTTATTAAACAAATAACTACCTAATATACCAAACAATAGTACATGTAGTAATGTAATGATGAGTTGGGCAAAAGGGCATCGGGCATGTAAGCGCAGGAGCTGGGGAGATGCCATGTTGTTATGTCACAAATAACTACTTAATATGAAAAACAATAGTACAAGTAGTATGGTAACGATGTGTTGGGCACAAGGTCATAGGGCATGTGAGCGCAGGAGCTGGGGAGCCGCCATGTTGTTATGTCACAAGTAACTACTTAATATGCCAAACAATAGTACATGTAGTACGGAAATTATGAGTTGGGCACAAGGGCATCGGGCATGTGAGCTCAGGAGCCGGGGAGCCGCCATGTTGTTATGTTACAAATAACTACTTAATATAACAAACCAAAGTACAAAGAGTACGGTAATTATGAGGCGGGGACAAGGGCAACGGGCATGTGAGCGTAGGAGCCAGGAAGCCGCCATGTTGTTATGTCACAAATAACTACTTAATGTACCAATCAATAGTACAAGTAGTACGGTAATGATGAGTTGGGCACAAGGGCATCGGGCATGTGAGCACAGGAGCTGGGGAGCCGCCATGTTGTTATGTCACAAATAACTACTTAATATACCTAACAATATTACAAATAGTACGGTAATGATGGGTTGGCACAAGGGCATCGGGCATGTGAGCGCAGGAGCTGGGGAGCCGCCATGTTGTTATGCTACAAATAACTACTTAATATGCCAAACAATAGTACAAATAGTACGGAAATGATGGGTTGGGCACAAGGACATCGGGAATGTAAGCGCAGGAGCTGGGGAGCCGCCATGTTGTTATGACACAAATAACTACTTAATATGCTAAACAATAGTACAAGTAGTACGGTAATGATGAGTTGGGCACAAGATCATCGGGCAAGTGAGCACAGGAACCGTAGAGCCGCCATGTTGTTATGTCAAAAACAACTACTTAATATGCCAAACAATAATACAAGTGGTAAGGTAATGATGAGTTGGGCACAAGGACATCGGGCATGTGAGCGCAGGAGACGGGGAGCTGCCATGTTGTTATTAAACAAATAACTACTTAATATACCAAACAATAGTACAAGTAGTACGGTAATGATGAGTTGGGCACAAGGCCATCGGGCATGTGAGCGCAGGAGACGGGGAGCTGCCATGTTGTTATTAAACAAATAACTACTTAATATACCAAACAATAGTACAAGTATTACGGTAATTATGAGTTGGGCAAAAGTTCATCGGGCATGTAAGCGCAGGAACTGGGGAGCCGCCATGTGGTTATATCACAAAAACTTCTTAACATGCCAAACAATAGTACAAGTAGTACAGTAATGATAGGTTGGGCACAAGGTCATCGGGCAAGTGAGCGAATGAGCCCGGGAGCCGCCATGTTGTTATGTCACAAATAACTACTTAATATGATAAACAATAGTACAAGTAGTACGCTAATGATGAGTGGGGCACAAAGTCATCGGGCAAGTGAGCTCAGGAGCCGGGAAGCCGCTATGTTGTTATGTCAAAAATAACTACTTAATATACTAAACAATAGCACCAGTAGTACGGTAATGATGAGTGGGGCACAAGGTCACCGGGCAAGTGAGCTCAGGAGCCGGGGAGCAGCCATGTTGTTATATCACAAATTACTACTTAATATGGCAAACAATAGTACAAGTAGTAGGGTAATGATGAGTTGGGCACAAGGGCATCGGGCATGTGAGCGCAGGAGCTGGGTAGCCGCCATGTTGTTATTTCAAAAATAACTACTTAATATGCCAAACAATAGTACAAGTAGTAGGGTAATGATGAGTTTTACATAAGGTCATCGGGCAAGTGAGCAAAGGAGCCCGGGAGCCGCCATGTTGTTATATCACAAATAACTACTTAATATGCCAAACAATAGTACAAGTAGTACGGTAATGATGAGTTGGGCACAAGGGCATCGGGCATGTGAGTGCAGGAGCTGGGGAGCCGCCATGTTATTATGTCACAAATAACTACTTAATATTCTAAACAATAGTACAAGTAGTACGCTAATGATTAGTTGACACAAGGGCATCGGGCATGTGAGCGCAGGAGCTGGGGAGCCGCCATGTTGTTAAGTCAAAAATAACTACATAATATACCAAACAATAGTACAAGTAGTAGGGTAATGATGAGTTGGCCACAAGGGCATCGGCAAGTGAGCACAGGAACCGTAGAGCCGCCATGTTGTTATGACACAAATAACTACTTAATATAACAAACAATAGTACAAGTAGTACGGTAATGATTAGTTGACACAAGGGCATCGGGCATGTGAGCTCAGGAGCCTGGGAGCCGCCATGTTGTTATGTCACAAATAACTACTTAATATACCAAACAATAGTACAAGTAGTAGGGTAATGATGAGTTGGCCACAAGGGCATCGGCAAGTGAGCACAGGAACCGTAGAGCCGCCATGTTGTTATGACAAAAATATCTACTTAATATACCAAACAATAGTTCAAGTAGTACGGTAATGATGGATTGGGCACAAGGGCATCGGGCAAGTGAGCTCAGGAGCCGGGGAGCCGCCATGTTGTTATGTCACAAATAACTACTTAATATGCTAAACAATAGTACAAGTAGTACGGTAATGATGAGTTGGCCACAAGGGCATCGGCAAGTGAGGTCAGTAGCCGGGGAGCCGCCATGTGGTTATGTCACAAATAACTACTTAATATGCTAAACAATAGTACAAGTAGTACGGTAATGATGAGTTGGCCACAAGGGCATCGGCAAGTGAGGTCAGTAGCCGGGGAGCCGCCATGTGGTTATGACACAAATAACTACTTAATATACCAAACAATAGTACAAGTAGTACGGTAATGATGAGTTGGGCACAAGGTCATCGGGCAAGTGAGGTCAGTAGCCGGGGAGCCGCCATGTTTGTATGTCACAAATAACTATTTAATATACCAAACAATAGTACAAGTAGTACTTTAATGATGGATTGGGCACAAGGGCATCGGCAAGTGAGGTCAGTAGCCGGGGAGCCGCCATGTTGTTATGTCACAAATAACTACTTAATATACCAAACAATAGTACAAGTAGTACGGTAATGATGAGTTGGCCACAAGGGCATCGGCAAGTGAGGTCAGTAGCCGGGGAGCCGCCATGTGGTTATTTCACCTACCGTCATCTTGGATATCATTAAACTTTTACTACTGACCCACGACCTTGTACTTTGATCTTTAAAATTGACCCCGGGGACCTATGACACCAAAAATCCCTTTAAAAAATCCCAAAAATTGTCCAAAAATCCCCAAAAAAAATTAAACATTAAAAAATTCTAAATAATTAGAAAAAATATAATTATAAAGTTATAAAAATTAATTTTAAAATATGTAAAAAGATATCCAACAGTTTCCAATTTTTCTTAGAGCAGGCGAGAAGGATCTGTGACCCAGAGTCAGACACATGTAACCTTGGTGTCAGAGCAAATATATTAAAAATTTAATATGAAAAATTACTCAAGTTTTTTTTTTAAACTTAAAAACCTCGTGATTCCTCCCACCTCACTCACCTAACAAATTAGTCGGTAAGCCTTTACCCCCTCGCCCATTCCCAGTCAGCCACCTTGATAGGCGATCGCCATTTTGGTAGGCGACTGCTATCTTGGTATACATTACTTGTCCATCATCTTGGGCGCAAGTGCGTATTAGTAATCGAACTTTGACATGTGATTCTTGACCTTGAAGTTGACATCATGACCTTGAAAAAGCTTGAAAACAAAATCTCGAGAATAAATACATACAAGTCAACATGCATATGATATTGCAGACAACTACCACTATAGTGAATGCAGATTACCTCGACCTTAACCCCATGACCTAGAATGACATTGAAAACAAAAACTAAAAATAAATACATAAAAGTCAGCAAACACATTACATTACAGGCCACTCCCACCATATTAGATGCAGGTGACCTTCACTTTGTATGTTTATGTGACTAAACCAGGCCCATCATACTAATAGCAACCACATGCACGAGTATGTTATAATCATGGTATGGATCAGATTTTATATAGCTTAATTGGCATTTATCTTAAGTTATCTTAATGCTGTCAGACTCTGGAGACTTGGAATGTACAAGGGTAGCTACGAAATTATTCATTCGTGCTCTTCTCAGACACTAATCTCTACACCAATCCTCACCAATCATCACACCAATCATTCGATCGATCCCAATCCTTCGATCGATCCTTAAATCAATTCTCCGGTATGTCGTCTGCCTGTATCGATATATATAAGAAAAACGGTTTACCTGCTGTCGCCAAAATTTTTACATGTCGGCAAAATTAATGTTTGTGTATGTAGTCAGCTCTCCTTGCGTTTTTATACTTAAGTCTTTATCATCATTCTATTTCCATTTCCTAATGTTTATAAGCGTGTGCTAATAGCATTACCTAAAACTTGTGAGGGATAAAAGTATACGACACACACAAAATTTTGTGAAAACAATAATTTTATAAAAACATTTTTTATTATTTTATAATTACATTTTCAAAAGAAAGCAGTTCATCATATCATCTGATATAACCCCTATCATTAGAATTTTTAAACATTTATTTTAATTTTTTTTTTCGGGATTTTTTGAGAATATTTTGAGAATTATTTGGGTTTTTTTTTTTGGGGTTTTAGATTATAACGCGGGTCAGGAGTAAAATTCTAATGCCTTCCAAGATGGCGATTGGTGACATAACAACATGGTGGCTGCCCGCTTTCAGCGCTCCCATGCCCGTTGCCCTTGAGTAGATATGTAATGAGCTTTCTGGCACAGAGGCTTGGGGATTGGGATCGGGGATCCAGAGACCGCCATCTTGGATTTTCCTTTTTTCTCATAAGTGCCCTTATTTCCCTCTGCTCCCAGCAGCCATGTTGCTAGCCAGTATGTCACTATTTTGAAATACGCAATTTTGGTGGCTAGTACATAATTTATCGTGCTCTTTCATTCCAAGTTGTTTTTTTCACGCTCTATAATTAAAAATGGTTTTTTTTTTCATAGTCTGGCATTCTGTCTTACCTCTTTTCCATTCCAAAGATTTTCTCCGACTTATCGACATCAACATGCATAGTGCAATAAGGTTTAACCTGGGGAGAGTGTGTCGGAGGCGAGGTTGGTATAGGGAATTATCCTTGTTCGCTCTTATCGACATTCACCTAAAAAGTGAGGTTAGGTTCTGTCATTATGGGGTTAGGATTATCATAATGTTTAAGAAAAGTTACTAGTTTAAATTAAAAATATATTTATTAATTTTTTACAAACAAACATTAACGTGTCCATCTTGAATTTTAGTAAACATAGAAGCAATATTTATTTTATTTTTTTTATAATTATGTAACCACCTTACACCGCCTACCTTACAACAAAGCATTTTTTAGACTTATGCCCTTTCTGACAAGATCAATTATGAATTTAAACCCTTTTGTAAATATCCTCATAATTTTCGAACCGTTGATACTATAAGGATCAATTTCATAAAATAGACATCGTATCCGTTATCCGTCATGCGTAAAAGCATTTAAACCCTATGGCCTTTCTGACAATATCAATTTTGATGTTCTGTGAGATATCGCGGCTACATTACTTAGGTGATATCCATCTGTTATCCAAAAAATACTGTGGGCCGTAGTCCTTTTTTCTAACGTCAAACATGCTGTCTAAAGGAAGACGTCACGCCGTTGTCAGATGGCTATATTCTGACATTGAAACGACAGTTCCGACAGTACAGGTAACGGGCCAAAAATTTTCCGACAATTTGCCGATACAATTTTTGCTGGGTATCTAATTATGACAAATGTGTGAAATAAAGATCAATTGTGTGAAAGTGTCTTAGTTTTATTAATTTTACTATCAGATATCCTTTTTTTTTCCTTTGTTGTATGCAATGTTTTGATGTATATAAAACAAGTGTAAGCTCTGAGTATATAAGAACATTAAATATATTTATATACATGTTTGGTTTAGCTAATGAAATGGACATCTCTGTCAATTGAAATGGCAACTAGAAGAAGAGACAAGAGACATAAAATATGTTTTGATGAAATTATTTTTTTTCCAGTAAAGTGCCATCTATGAATAAAGGAAGGGAAACATCTAATAATTAATATGAGATTGCACACGTTATCCACCTTCAGTAGAAACAGCTTTGGCACTATATTGTGTTTTTAAGTTCGTATCTGACTGAAGAGGAAGCAAAAGTTTACATGATGAAGTATTAATGATATGGTGTTATGATGTGATGATGTTATGATGATGTGGTGAAATGATATGATGATATTGATGTGATCATAATATAATATGATGATGTGGTTTATCAGAGAAATTCGCTGCACTATTTCATAGAATTTATTATTGTTTTGTTTTTTCTGGATTGTATGAACAGAAGAAGTGTTTTGGTATAACCGATATGGTGTAGTGGAACAGATTGTAGGTTTGCTCAGGTATTTTGGGATATTACGTGTGAGAATATTATTGTCTGGAAGAATATATATAATTGGATTTTTGACCTGTTTTTTTTTTTCAGCGATTATGATATGACATAAGGTTATTATGAGATATTTTAAATATTTTTTCGGTGGGCATTGTCAGTTTGAATTATACAGTTAGTTGATATCTAATTCAATAATGATTGAATGAGGGGGAAAGCTTATAAATATAGTTAATTAATAATATTGTGATATTGTGAGGTCTTTTATTTGTAAATAAATCAATGTTATTTGTGATTTGTGACAAAGGAAATTATTATTATTATTCATAAGTCTTAAATAAATGAACGCATCAAACAATAACAATAAAATGTGTTTTTAAATTAGTTTATAAGTGAATGATGTGTAGGATATCTGATGGTTATAACATAACTATTTCTAATGGGAACTGTTCTCTACTAAATAGATTATCTTGGGTGTGTATAGGTAAGGGCTGTCAGAATATTCGAACCTGTATCCTTCTGAATAAAGGTATTAGTCAGGGCATTGTAATAAGCTAAGTTAAAAACATTGTTTATTTCTTATACGTGATCTGTATTTGGTTATATATTTTTAAATAATGTTGTATAATTTTTTTTAACTAATGCATTATAAAAATACAAATTATTTTTGAAGAAAAGGGATTGATTTGTTAGGAATACTGAATGATTTTTGATGATTGTGGATTGATGAATGTGGAATGATTTTTGAGGAATAAGGAATTATTTTTGATGAATTAGGAATGATTTGTGATGAATAGGATTAATTTTTGAGAAATAATGAATGATTTTTGAAGAATAGGATTGATTTTTGAAGAAAAAGGATCGATTTTTGAGGAATACAGAATGATTTTGAGGATTGAGGTATGAGTTTTGAGGAATACGGAACGATTTTTGACGGTAAGGTATGATTTTTGAGGAATAAGAAAATAATTATTGTGAAATAGAGTTAATTTTTGAGGTTTAATACATGATTTTTGAATAATTGGAATGATTTTTGAAGAACATTATTGATTCTTGCAGAATAGGAATTATTTTTGAACAGAAAGGATCGATTTTTGAGGAATACGGAATGATTTTTGAGTATTGAGGATTGTGGATTGAGGAATAATTAAAAGGTTTTTGAATAACGGGAACAATTTTTGAGGAAAAAGGAATGATTTTTGAGGAATAGTGAATGATTTTTTAAGAATAGGAATTATTTTTGAGGGTAAAGGAATGATTTTTTTTGAGGTATAAGGAACAGTAAATAGGGTTGAAGATTCAGGAATGCGGATTGAGGGTTGATATGTAGAGTAGTAATTTCATACGTGCTTGTGTTGAATGTGTCATTTAGAATGTGTATGAAATTATGAAAAATATTTCTATAATAGTATGCTTTAATTACATATATCTGTTATGCAGGTTGTGATTGTGTAGTCTTCCTAAATAAATCATTCACATGTATCTGTTCCGTGATACCATTGTCCTCCTTCCAGATATGATGCACTGATGGAGACCTGTGTGGGTGTGTATAGGTAGTTTATTGTTCTCGATGAGTTGTAATATATTGGTGTAGAGAGGTGATGAATACTGTACGGGGTTGTATACAGAATGCTTTGGGTTTGGAAAGCTATATAGTTTAAGTGTTTGTTGTGCAATGTGTTGCAAGATGGCATGTATATAAGTTATGCATTATATCAAACGCATGTTAGTCGGATGTTAGTTTTGGTTATACTAAGGTGTGTACTTACAGTGAATTTAATTATGTTAGTTAATAAATACATAAATAGTGCTAAAAAGTGAGTTTGATTGCAACAAAGCCATGAGTATGTTCTCAAACCTATAGTTGTATTCCATTCTTGTTCGTTGTGTATCATCGGTTGGTGTATAGTTGATTTGACCTCATTACTTACATACATACTACTTGAAATTTGGATATACATTACGCCAATACTTCAGTTAATTAGTTGATATGTGATTAAAAGGAAAAACTACTTATCCTGTATGGTTCTTTAATCTCCATGTATATAACTTATATGTACATAGCCTGGCTAAATATTAATTTTTTGTTATGCGAATATAAATATTTTACTCTTGCCAATTGATAATGTGTTCTCAAATCTCCTGATATGAGCCTAACCCATCATGATCAATACAATTTTTTAAATTTTCTGAAAATGTAGTTTAGGTTTTTTATCAATCGAAAGGTGAACTTATGCAGATAAGAATTAAACATGACATTATTCGGAAGCTTGCGAGAAAATGTCAGCTATTCTCAACACATTCTTCGTATTATTATAAAGATTAAAATGTTTTTTGGTTATGATAGCTTATCTTAAGAGATGTTTAGAGTTGCATTATGGAAAGTTGATGTTTGTTGCATTATGATTACTTAGTATGAGGGTGTGTTATTACACTACATTAAATTAGCATGTGTTTAACATAATGATAGATAAAAAGAACGTTAAGTTTACAGAATTATTTAATATTTAATGTTTAAGATTATTGGGTTTAAACAAAAATTGCAAGTAGTAAATCATGTACACATATTTCGCCTAGTTGAGAATTGAAACAAACAATGTGTTAGTATAACTGTAACAATCTTTGTTTAGGGTGAAGTAGTGACTTAACCAGTATGTAAGATTCAACTTTGTTGATTTTCGAAGTAGATAAATATAGTAACATTTAAAAAATCTTAAGCTTCAGGATGAAACAATTTTCAATTGTGTAACTACTTGCTATGCAGATTAGATCTAAGTTACCTAGAAGTATCGAACCAACAGTTTAAAAAAGTGGATCTTAACAAATATTCTTTGATTAAGGGATTTTTATGAAATAAACAAATATTGATTGCTACATGTAGTAGGAGATAACACGATTTGAGTGGGATGGGAGTATAATAGGGTCTTATATTCGTTTTTAATTATTTATATAGTAAATTATAAAAATACATTTATGGAAAAATTTCATTTTTATTTTTATACATCATTATACTTTAAATTAAATATGTGTTATAATGTTAATTGAATGGTAGATTTTTGAGATTTGTTCATTTGTGTTGTACGATATTTTGATTAATTTGTGAAGTATATAGTTTTGCTTGTGATGACTGATGTTATGGGTTCTGCAAGTTGGGTGTTATGTAGATAGTAATATGGTTAGAAGTGTTTCCATATTATGATGGCGACTATTTTTGTATGTTTTGTTCACTAGAGTTGTATGGTTTTTTATATATAGTTTCCAAGTACTAAGATTTGTTTGTAAAGTTTGATGATATGGGGTTTTGCAATTACCTGGTATGGTATGTGCAAATGAGTTGCGTGAGTGTGTGTGTATTGCATTTGACGATTGTAGCTTTGCTATGTGGGAAATTATGAGTTAGTATGCTTATAAAAGGACTTTAAGTGTATTTGACCTTGTAGTCTTGTTTGTTGTTGGCGTGATGTGTGTGTGTTTTGCTATTAAATGATGAAATGGTTTATCACAGTAATTCATTGAAATACTCTGTATGTGGTTGTTGGTAAATGTTGAAACAACATACACGATTGGTTTTTTCCTGATAGGGTTTCTTTGACCTGATAGAAATAAAGCAAGAAATGTTTTCGCTTGAAAATATCATATTGTAATATAATTACGATAAGGTTTTAGTCTTGAGCTGTAGTTCATCGGGAGCAGATATTTGTTTCTCCACATATAATGTGCATACTTGATAAGTGAGTATAATGAATGCTAGCATAGTGTAAGTGTTATACCTTCCACGTCTAACAATAATAAAAAAATAATACTAATTGCAACTTCTGAAACAAATAAAAGGTATATGACAGTTGAAATTTGGCTGTTTTGCTTAGTGGGTACGTTAATTTGGTGAATGTTTAAATGTTAATGATATTCATGTGTGAACATGCATACCTAGTAAATATTCATTGCATGTGTATGCAGTATGGATTTACATGATTATATAAATTTCACGATTACATGATATACCTTCATTCTCCTCCACCATTCTCGACCTTCAACAGTTGACATCGAACATATAACACGTGAGTTGAGCAGTATACACCGATCAGGAAATATGATAGACAGTGATCGTAAGTGAATTCTTAAAAGTTCATTTCCCAGGATTTTTTCTAAACTTGTAAGTGTGTCCCCTGGGAATCGATCTCGGTAATCCAAAAAAATAACATTACATTAAATACTATAAGCAGGAATATAAAGCAAAACGAAATCTTTGTAAATTCCGATATAAAATAATATTATGTTTTCTAATCGAGATTCGAACTCGATAATCCTAGATTATCATCAAATTAAGTACGCCTAGCACCTACCCGTCATAAATAAAATTTTGTTAAAATGGGAAATTAAATAATCTTACATGTCCTTGTTGAGGATCGAAATTCAAAATCTGAAATTAACGTTACATTCACTATTCCTAGCACCTACACAACTCGCAAATAAAATTTGGTTAAAATTCGGAATTGAAATAAATTTACGCGTCCTGTCCAAGGATCGAACTCCAAAATCCGAAATTATCATCACTTTAAGTAAGCCTAGCACCTATCCAACTCACAAATAATATTTGGTTAAAATTTGAAATGAAATAATATTACAATAATAAAGATGGTTTGATGAGTATGTACTTGGTGAATTAATGAATATCTATGATTATAAAATGGCTTAAATGCATAATTGACCTGGCCAGAAAGGGTTTAGGGCCTAAATGTCCTTACCAATGTCTATGTTATGAATTTGATGAGTATAGCTTCGATGTTTTGGAAATCATAACTACATATTTACGAAAAGGCTTAACTCAAACTAACTTTTGCCAGAAAGGTTTTCGTGTGTCGAAATGACCTTAAAATTATGTTTTATGTAGGGTAGGGTGTCTAAGTTATGATTTTGATGAGCATAGCATCAATGGTTCAGAAATTATGAGTACATTAATATAAGGGCTCAACTCAAAATTTTCATTATCAGAAAGACCATAGGGTTTATAATGCTCTTACCACCGTGACGGATATCAGATACGGTGTCTATTTCATGAAATTGATCCTTATGGTATCAACAGTTGGAAAATCATGAGTATATTTACAAAAGGGTTTTAATTCATAATTGACCTTGTCAGACCTTAAGTCCAAAACAATGCTATGTTGTAAGGTAGGCTTTGCGTTGTATTTGATGGTTGGAATGATTACATGATTATTTTAAAAATAAAATAAAGATTGCCTTTATGTTTACTAAAATTCAAGATGGCCACGGTAATGTATATTCGTAAAAAAATATATAAATATATTTTTTATTTAAGCCCATAACTGTTCTTATACATTATGATAACCCCAACCCAAAAATGGTAGAACCTAGCCTCTCTTTTTAGGTGTTTGTCGATAAGAGCGAACAAGGTTAATTCCCTATAGCAACCTCGCCTCCGACACTCTCTCCCCAGGTTAAACCTTATGGTACTACATATGCCAATGTCGATAAGTCGAAGAAAACCCTTGGAATGAAAATGCCAGAGCATGAAAAAACGATATGGAACTATAGAGCGCGAAAATAACAACTTGTAATGATAAAGTATGACAAATGATGTACTGGCCACCAAAATGGCGTATTTCAAAATAGAGGCATGCTGGCTACCAACCATTGCAGCTGAGAACAGGGGAAATAAGGGAAATTATGAGAGAGAAAAGGGAAATTTTGAGGGGAAAAGGTACTTTTTGAAGGAAAAAGGGAAATCCAAGAGGGCGGTCCCCAGTTTCCCGATCCACAGCCCCAAGCCCCTGTGCCAAAAACCCCATTATATATCTACTTCCTTGTGCCCAACTCATAATTTCCCTACAACTAGTACCACAGCAGGAAATGTAAACTAGTATGTTTTAAGTAGGTCAGGCACTTATTGTTATAATGGAAGCGTATAGAGTACATGCGTTTTTTATTCAGGACCAAACGGGTACCTCTATATATATATATGTTTACTCAGAGTGCTCTCACGTATTTTACATTCAAAATGTATGAAAGAATGCATTCTGTGAGCAGAAGCCAGGCTTTTTACTATAAAAAGAATCACTTTTATATACAAAAGTGGTAGTTGCCGTTCTGAAACCATCGATCTGAAAGGGCTCTCTCGTCATACAATGAAGATGAACTGTGAATAAGAAGGCCTGCCTTTTACTGCAACGAACATGAAGACGCGACCTATATTAACGTCACCTGATTGTATAACACAACCTACGTCAGTGCTCTCCGAGTCGATCCGAGTCGAAGCCTAATGTTAATGGCATCTTTTTAAATATTATGTTTCACCGAGTATGAAAATCGTATCGAAAAATTTTTGTTGGTTCCTGTCAAGTATGAAACCTAATATGATAAACCAACTTATCTATGAGGCGAAAAATGTGGTGGTGCAAAATATTATATTTTGCTGTACTGTAACTATAAGAAACCAGAGCGCCACGATGATGAATATTGTACTAGAACATTCAAGATCTCTAATGTAATAGAAAGCACTGTTGACGATATTATACATAAGTTATGTCAAGAGGAAGAAGAAATAGCTTCCAATGGTTCGGGTTTGACACTGGCTTCAGTAAATCATCTAGAACTGAGTAGAAGTGGGCTCAATCCTCTTGACAAATAGGAACTTTCTTATTTCCTATACCTGAATACAGTTACAAAATAAAATATCAGCGAACTTAGTAGTGGAGCATGAGATGTCACATACCGAGGACGAGGGGTCATTTGCGAAGAATAAGGGGTAATTTACAGAGTATCAGGGGTCATTTCCGGAGCATGAGTTAAAGCCATACGATGAGCGAAGAAGTTGACTGGAAGAAACTGTTGAAGATTTAACTGCATGGTAATGAAATTAAGGAACTAGACAAAATGTCTGGTTGAATGGATGCATAATGATGCTTATATCTCGCTTCTGATGCAATCAAATGATTGTACGAAGTCTAATGTGTGTAGAGCTTTCCTCTATGGATGTACCTTATCCCACTGCTGGAAAATTACATGGAAAACAGCGATACTACTATGGAAGGATCTTCAGCAAAAGCTGCAATGCTCAGAGACATGAGAGAACCGCCTGTATGAAGGATCTTTTCGCGGGATGAAGCATTACAGCAATGGACACGTGCAGTTTATGCAAGGCGAGACATTGAAGGAACACATCAAGATTTGCAAGGGTTCGTCTACTGGGAGCCAGCAAGTGATGTCAACAATACCTCTCGCTGCCGCGATGGGTACTGATTCCACAGATGATTATAGCGAGACAGTTAAAAATACATAATGACAGACCTACGAGGTGTGGTAGATTCGGTTTGTGTGGAACATACACTTGCAAGACGCCAGTATTAAGTCGACGAACTTCAAAATAATACATAATGACAGACCTACGAGGTGTGGTAGATTCGGTTTGTGTGGAACATACACTTGCAAGACGCCAGTATTAAGTCGACGAACTTCAAAATAATACATAATGACAGACCTACGAGGTGTGGTAGATTCGGTTTGTGTGGAACATACACTTGCAAGACGCCAGTATTAAGTCGACGAACTTCAAAATAATACATAATGACAGACCTACGAGGTGTGGTAGATTCGGTTTGTGTGGAACATACACTTGCAAGACGCCAGTATTAAGTCGACGAACTTCAAAATAATACATAATGACAGACCTACGAGGTGTGGTAGATTCGGTTTGTGTGGAACATACACTTGCAAGACGCCAGTATTAAGTCGACGAACTTCAAAATAATACATAATGACAGACCTACGAGGTGTGGTAGATTCGGTTTGTGTGGAACATACACTTGCAAGACGCCAGTATTAAGTCGACGAACTTCAAAATAATACATAATGACAGACCTACGAGGTGTGGTAGATTCGGTTTGTGTGGAACATACACTTGCAAGACGCCAGTATTAAGTCGACGAACTTCAAAATAATCTGTCGTCGTCTCTAAATACTAATGATGACCATGCAACTTCTAAAAAGAAAAGTAAACTTGATATTTAGGATGAAACCGGAAGTGATTACTACCATGAAACAGCATTGATGATTATGTCTATGAATACAGCGATAGTGATGAAGATGATGATTATTCTCCTGACATTACCATTCATTTCTCCAAGTTTCCTTCTACAGTAGTTTTGAAGAAGACAGAAGGCACCACACCTACTCATTACATATTTCCCGAAGACCCTAAGGAACTCACAAATTTTTTAGATATATCCAATCATTGTTTGAACTGCAGGTTAGGAGTCGTATTACATGATTATATGAATTGCTTTATTCTGGAGTCATAATGACCAAATAATAAATAAATATTATTAAAAGAAAGCAGTTTTTTTTGGTGTGTTTCATTCTTTTTCTCACATATTTAGAGTGGTGCAATGAGCATTAACTATTAATATAAAGAACTCCATACATAATAATAATGAGGAGTTTAAGTACAAAAATGAATAGATAGTGCACTGAATACAAAATAATAA
This sequence comes from Dryococelus australis, assembly GCA_029891345.1. NCBI lineage: Eukaryota > Metazoa > Arthropoda > Insecta > Phasmatodea > Phasmatidae > Dryococelus > Dryococelus australis. The sequence goes on along the minus strand of CM057006.1, from coordinate 96,124,101 downwards.
GTCTGTCATCACGTACAAATTTGGAGACAGTTGGCATACGAATGTAATTGATATATATATAGGTAGGAAACAACCGATGGATTGATCGAAAGTTCGATCTAGGTGTTGCGATTCATCGAAAGAATGATGAGAATGTTGAAAGACTGAGGGAGATATTATGAGACTGATGGAGGGATTGGGAGATTGATAGAAAAATTAATAGAAAGATTGTAAAAGATTGCGAAATGTTGATGGGAATATTGCTGAGGAGGAGGATTGTGATGGATTAATGGAAATATTGGAAGATATATGGAAAGATTACTGAGGATTGCGAAGATTGCGGAGTTGACTGCAGAGCATCCAGAACTGATTGTGGAGTGTGCGGAGCTGATTGTGGTTCGTGTGGTGCTGACTGTGGTGCACGTGGTGCTGACTGTGGTGCATGTGGTGCTGACTGTGGTGCATGTGGTGTTGACTGGTGAGGATTTTGAATGATTGATGGAAAGATTCTGAAAGATACTGGAAATTTTTAGTTAATTGGAAAATAAATACTTGAAACAAAAATTGTAGTGATGTCAGCTACAGATTTCTGAGAAAAATCACGCCAAAGGAATGGTATTGTCACGGCAATTAATTATTAGACCCTTACTTATAACTGTAGGTATGTTGTGCACATTTTAAGACACGTTTCATGCCGCTCTCTGCTATATACTGTTCACAGTAAAATGCGCACTTTTTTAAGGTCTTGCAAAAATTTCCCTTTTTGCCAGTTTCCATCTTTCGGCCACTTTTTAAATACAACCACTGTCCTGTCACTAATAATCACAATGTTTACATTTCACTCTTCTCAAAAGTTAACGTCTTAATATGTAATGAAATAAATCTATTAAAGGATATAGCCTGTGCCTTAAAAAGTTCTCACTCACCGTGAACAGCCTATAGCTAGATTTCGTCCGTAGTGTGCAACGGCGGGAGGGAGGGTAGATTGGTTGTGGCCGTAACGAATTTTGGGGGGGGGGGGGGCTGTAATCGCATGCTCTCAAGGACAGGTGTGTCCCGTTAGGTGAGCCGAGGAACTAGGCTTGGGCTGAAGTGTTATTCCGAGAGATCGCTCGCGCGATTGTTCACAGTACTGGCTGGAGTGTTGCCAAGCTTCACTATACTGTATTCCTTGCCTTCTAAGAACGAATATTTAGGGACACATTTTTGTGCCATAATTTATCAAACTACTGAACATAGAAATGTTTTCCGCTAGTTCCGATGAATTTATTGAAGTGTAGTTTGATGTATGAATGAAAAATATTTCACACACACATATACGAATGTTGTGTTTTCCAATGTGGTCCGAATGTTGGCGTCCGTGGTTGCACAGTGGTTAGGTCTCTCACTTCTGTGTCAGGCGATATCGGTTCAACTCCCGACATGGTTACGATCGGGTTTTGGCATGTGAAAATAGTGTTTGAAGATGTTTCTGTTGGATGGATTTTCTCGGGAGTGTCTCGTTTTCCTTGACATTGCATTCCAGCATTTGTCCACGTCCTTCTCAATTTCATCCTCTCTGGCCCTCACACAAGACTATTAATGCCACGCAAAATCACTTAACTCTCACATTAAACACGGAACTGGCTTAGCCGGCTACCTTGTCAAGTACCTACACAAACGTCTTAGTTGCAATATAAGAGCTAAGACAATTTACAGGCTAACAACGATATAATAACTACAAAGTGTATGCAAGTATACGAAAGTTTATTAAACTCTAAGTAAATGTGTGCCTAAATTATATTTTCTTATTTTCGTTTTAAAAATATATGTATGGAGATACAGATGCGGAATATTTGCTCGATTACCATTCCTAAATATGGAAATACGTCGGATAGTGAGTGTTACCCTGTGAATCATATAGCTACAGTAAGGGAGGTTTTTCTATTTAGTTAGTTGCTTTCAAGTTCCAGGCATATTTTACATTTTCTTTAAATATACGATTGTATAACTTTCCATCTATTTGTTATATCCAATGCGTGTCTTGGCTACTGATTGATCCTAGTATTATTATTGCTGCTCATGTTATAAGTACCTCTGAAAATAGCTTGCCTTATGTATATTACTTTTGCACAACCAAAGAAAACTTTTACAAAGAACCAGCATATTCTAGCGCAAGTGCACTTTGCTGAGAACAAATTATGGATGTGTCGGAATGATTATTCTCGTGATATATATATATATCGCCGATGTTGATCAAGGCAATCATGCATTAGCATTGCTGGAATGTTATCAATACAAAATAGTTTGGCAGATAATCTAGGCCCTATATCATATATAAAATTAAAGCTTGTGTTTTAAGTCTTAGATAAAATTAATTTTGTCAGTGGTTAGTGTAAAGAGAATTCCGCAATAAATTAATTTTAAATTCATGTCTAATGTTATGATAAAATATTATATATGAAAAATATCAGTCGTAAACCAATAAACGAAGTTCATCGTTATAAAGCATGTAAACATAAATACAACAAAATTGAATTTGTTTCCGGTTCGTAAAAATGTGTTGGTGTGGCCACAACTAATATGATATGAATTAAGCATCAAATTAAAAAGACTATAATTTTGATTTTAAAAGGACTTTTACAAAGATATTGACACTTATCGTATCACATAAAATTTAATCTTCTTCCGATTGCGAAACATTGCTCAAAAAAAGCAATTTGAGGAGGGTTGTAAAAATATGTTTAACTAAATAAGTTACCGTTATTCTGTACAGGCATATTGAATGTACACTATAACATTTATATTATGCACAATTTTACAGTACCAAACGCAAAAGTCTTCGAAATTGTCATATTTAATGCGGAAAACACTTTAATAAATGTTCTTATTTATGTTAATAATAAAGACACCCAATTTTATTACGAACGAAATGTTTGACTTCGATGTTTAATCGACAAAATGTTTTATAACTGAGTCACGATGACGACATACTATAGCTGGACAACTGGTTTGAGTAAGTAAACGTAACACTCACCTGAACAAATGTTTCCATTTAGACTGGTAGAACTGTTGAACTGCAAACAAATTGATACAAAAGGTTTTTCAACGGATTATGACTGCAACAGATGTATTAAATGACGTACTTAAAGTCTAGTTTACTCTGAGAATTAGAAAGGGGTAATCTCCAATATGGCGCAAAAAGTGGGTGAAAAAAGCTTAAAAATAGATATGTTAAAAACAATTTAGCATATAAAGGTGGTTTTGGTGTCCAAGCTTATGTTTTAAGACCCAAGGTGTCCAATGATGTCCAGTAAATTACTCTCAGTTTATTATTAAAAAAGAATGAAATTAAATTAGAAGTATTCACAGTCTATTATTGACAAGTTATGGACTTTTAAGTAACCAAAATTTTAAGAGCAAAAAAGTTTAAACCTTTTATGTAAGTATTTTCAGTACATTCTTGCTTATATTACACCCAATAGACTTATCATATCTTTTCCCCTAAGTTATTTAATACTCAAATTCCTTAATACAGCTAGGTGGTTTTTGTGAAGTTGAGTAATTTATTAAACATTGAAGTGTGCAGATTTCAAATAATTATAATGCCCTGCTGCAGAAAATATTGGAAACAAGAACCTGTTCGATCTGCCGTTATAAATGACCTGGCAACTGCAACCCTCCTTCGATTATTTAACGATAGTTTACTTTTCATAGAACTACCACACAGTTTTATCTTCCTTTTTTCTAACTTTCTTTTAATTTTACTGAGTGTTTTTGATTTTAATAATGTTTCTAACTTCACCTCGCCATTCAGTAGTGCACTATACTCCTTCTCGAATGTTCTAACAATCGTTGCAAAATCTGGGTCTTATTTCACCATCTCGGACACCATGATACGATTTAGATAGTTTTCTACAAGAAGATGGCCACGAAATACTCTCTGAACTGATTTTCAGGTCATCATATGAGCTACTGCATTCTCACCATAGAGTACTCCTAGAATGTCAGTAAGTCTTGTGCCTGCCTTAAGTGAACCAACTGCTCCCAGCAAATTCATGAACATGTGGAAGCTCCCTAGGAGCAGGGAAATTAATTTCAGATGTCTGTCTAATGGTTAGTTGGTGATTATCGCTACGGCCTTCCAGTCCCGAGGCTGATCGAATGTGACTATATGCTCAGGGTAGTGATTGGTCGCAAGCCTATAAAGGAACTCCTATGTTGAAAGAATGCAAGTCTTGTCCCCGGAATACATGTCTATCTTTGGTAGATACCTGATTGAAGACTGATCTAGGTATTGGTTTCCCTGATGAATAATGTGCATCATCCCGTGACAACCTAGCAGTGCATTTCTGAGACTGAATGATAATTCCTACAGTATATCCACTTTCTTTTCACATTCTGGAAGACTCGGAAGTACTGCGAATTTTACATCTTGATGAAAGTTTTTTGTTGAAATATGATGTATTATCGGAACTTTTTAAAGTTCCACAATGTTAATAGCCATAGTTTTGTGCTTAGGGAAACTGTACTTTGTCTTCTGCCCTAGTGTAAATACAGCTATCATACCCATTCCTTGCCCATTGATTGTAATAATGTTGTGATCAATATTGTCTGCTGTAAACAGCACGGCTGTGTTCCTTACATTAATATCGCTTCCAAGCATGTTCGAAATACCAAAAATAGTGTTCTGGAAGTGAGTAGTGCAGGATATAGTTCTGTAAAAATTGATATCTTTACAAAGGCGATTTTGCAATGTTGTGAAAATCGTCGTGATGAGTGGTCATTCAAAGTAAAAGGTAGAAAATAGAAAATACCAAAAACGAAAAACCAAAAAAAAAGTAGACACAAGGTGTCTACAAGAAACGTCGACCTATATACGTGGTGCATTTGCACTGCAAGATGTATTTACAATGGTGAAATGACAGCTCTTGGACGAACTGCTAGAATTATTGCCTGACCTATGCTGGCTACTTTCTGCTGAGTATCTTACTCCACAAATATTATGTTTAACAGAATACGAAGGTATTCGGGAATGTAATTAATGGCTGGATGGGGACCGACAGTCTCTGTTGTGAGATAATGTCCTTCCACTGATGGCACATTTGTTTTAATGTCACTTTTTATGAGCCTTGCTGCGGCCTCTATTATTTCTGTCTTCTGTGACTCTTCATCTTCTCTGTGTTTTGAAGTGTTGAAATATGTCCTGAGGATGTGTGCCATTCTCTCTCTCATTGTAACTATATCATGTAAACCATCTCATTCTGCAATATGTACAGCAGTCCCATACAGTTCCCTCAGCTGGTTTTTTAGGTACTGATTACCATAGGGTAAGGAATCAATATCTAACAAATATTCCTTCATTTTGCTCTTCAGGTCAGACACTATCAGCTGTTCTTCATCATTTGCTTCTAGGTAGGCACATATTTTTGAGAATGCTTGTTCTTTATCTTCATTCATAGGACTTCCCGATTTCTTTCGCTTTATCTCAGGGTTACTTCGAAAGAGCTGGGGTACATTACGGCCACAACGAAAATGGCTGCTACAAGTGTGATGGTACATGCAGTTACCAGCATGAAGATCGCCATTAAAGTATTCGATTCTACTTTTTACTTGGAATGACCACTCATCACGACGACTTTCACAACAATGCAAAATCGCCTTTGTAAAGATATCAATTTTTACAGAACTATATCCTGCACTACTCACTTCCAGAACACTTTTGCCACAGAAAAAAGCAGTCAGTTTTGCTATTGAATATACCTTCAGACACTCTAGTACTCCTACAGCAATGGTGTCACCTCTCTGCGAACTTGCTGCATTTATTCCATCTGCGCCCTTTTGTCGAATATGGACAACATCATATCCCTCACCCACTTGGATATGACAAATTGGACAAGTTTTGTTAGCACTGAATGCACTCATTTTTAACCTGGAACAGTCAATATAAATAACGTTAATAGAAACCCTATTGACTATATTATTATATGTATTATTATTGTCTTTACAAAATAATCAAACATGCAAATAGCCAGCAAACAGGTACATATCCGATTAAAAGCAGCCCACTCCAATGATTAAAATTTCATCTAGAACCTAATATCGAAATGTTGGTGGTGAATTCTAAACTGAGAGTATTTACATTGATTTCATTGAATTTATTGGGTCCATAAACATGGGGTTAGACACCAAAATTGCCTTCCAAGGTTGAATAGTTTTCGAGATACAACACTTTTCATCTCATGATAGGCTCCTTCGACACCATCTTGAAAAAACAACATATCTCAAGGTCACAGAAAACTAGACTTTTAATATATATTTTACTCTAGCCCTAGGAGCTTAAATCAATTTAGAAACGTTTTGTAACAATTCTTTTGGGATTCGGCTATTATTTTTCGTATATTGACCCGTCTAATTATGATTTAGAAAATATTGATGTGTATTAGTGTGGAAGAATCATGAGATGCTAACTACCATATTTGTGTTGGGTTTACTCATGAATTATGGCTATTTCCTTCGGCAACGCACACAACCAGTAAATACCCAGAAATTATCTCATCTGGAAAAACTCGTAACATTGCATTTATTTCGCTAAGAACTTAAGGGTCTTGAACATACAAAGAATATTTAATATTTGCCATATGTACGCTCATCATTACACTAGTCATTATGCAAAAAAATTCTCAGTGAATCTAAATCGTCGATGTTTAAATTCTACACCTATAAAAACTGTTGCGTACAGAAGTTTGTTATCTATTTGATAAGCTTGTTGTGTGTGTGTAATGTATGTTCCTGACTTCATTTAACTATAACTATTTCTGAAAAGGACCGGAGAGAAACAAGGCTTGCTGAGAACAAGCCTGATTTGTAATATATTCGGAATGAGGTCTATTATTTTATTATAATAAAACGTTTTTCTTTAGATATCCTTAGGTTTTTGTTACAACAAAATAGAGCAAATGGTATATCGTGCGGGGTCAGAGCAAAGTTGTTATTGTATGCTTTTTGCATATGGCCTTACATCTTTATCCGAATTTGCAAGACTCACAGTAAAAAAAAAATAAAAATTTACTAATAACTTATGGGCCTACTTTCCTCTAAATCGGTGGAAATAAATTTTAGTGAAGTTCCTTAAAACTTAGATGGTAGTTAGGAGATGACGTCTCATTGGACAGCAATATCATTAAAGATGAAACCAGAAAGGTGTGTAACAGTACCAAGGCAATTAAAATACACGAGTGACTTACCCGGGATTCTAATTCAGATAAACTCGTAAAAATAAGATAGTTTGCTATCAACTGTATCACGGAGCATTCAAACATATCAAAAAGTGTATATGGTCGCCATTTTGAAAATCATTATCTGACCCCATAAATTATGTGATTTTGCATGGCCTTTTGCAGGTGCGGAAAATTTATGGAAATTAGTTGAATTATTCAGGAAATATGGAAAAATGTTCAATTTACTCACCTGGCACTAGTTTGCAAAAGAAAAATCCGGCAAATGAGGATCTCTGAATGCATAAATTACACTTCTAATTAATACTTTTTGCGTACAAAATTTGGTTGAATTTTGTTGAAACTATTGATAGATATAATAAATTATTCTAATTTATTTATATAAACCCCCATTAAAAGATACCTGCTGCAGATAACACATGCTATTTTACATACCCTACTGCAGCAATAATGGCGTGAAATGTTGGTATAAATCGGTTGATTGGTCATCGAGATATACTTAAAACATATTAATTAATTTGGCCTACCACAGTACAATATCTTCGCCAAATTTGAAAGAAATAGGTTGATTATTTCCCGAGAAACGGCATAAAATCTCTATTATTACTTCTCGCGCTATCTTACAAAATGCAGAAGAAACGAGACTTTGCATATACAATTTATAAATCATACTGCCAGTGTACAGAGAGAAGTTGAAATCCGTTTTACAGTTTCGTAAATAAAACATTCTGGCCTCCAATGTTTATATGGCCCCCATTGAAAACTTGTGTGTCTGACACTCTCAAAGTTTATCAGTTTACATGGCCTGCCATAGTGCTACTTGTTTGCCAAATTTGGTAGAAATCTGTTGTTTATTCGAAGATATTGCGTAATTTTAATTTGTCACATGGTACTATTTTACAAACTGGCAGACAAAAGAGATTTTGTATGGACACATTATATACAAAGTTTCACTGGAATTAATTATATGGTTTTGTAACGATATAACGTGTAAAACTAAAATAGTTATTAAAATTTGAAAATAAATATCAGCCATACCTAAAACACGTAAGTGGACATATCCTACCACAGTACTAGGCCCAGCTGTTTGCAATGTTTGGTAGGAATTGGTCAATTGTTTCTCGAGTTATTATACAAAAAACTTAATTAATTAATGTAACGAAAACTTACAAAATGGCTTGCAAAATTGGTTGTTGTTTGACATATACGATGCTTGTAATATATAATGTCAACATACAATATTTGGTTGTTGTTTGACATATATGATGCTTGTAATATATAATGTCATCATACAATATTTGGTTGTTGTTTGACATATATGATGCTTGTAATATATAATGTCAACATACAATATTTGGTTGTTTATAATATAAAATTCGGTTGAATACGGTAGTTACATTAAATCAACATAAAAAAAATGTATAATCACCATTTTGAAAATGATTGCCTAGTAAGTTCAATTATTATATTTTATCTGGAATGTCATAGTATTACTTACGTGCTAAATTTGGCGAGAATTGGTCGAGTAGTTATCGAGATATAACATATAAACTTTACACTTTATTATGGCGCTATCTTCCAAAATGGTTGACCGACATTATTATTCACCTCGTTATTCAATGCTTACACCTTGCCTTGTCGGAATACAAAATTTGGTTTAATTCGGTGTAATGGTTTTTGAGATATGATTCGAGATATGATATATGTAGCAGTTCGTATGTGAAATCGCACATTATCAGCTGTAAAATTACTTTAAATTATAAAATATAAGTATACATTAAGTTTGTGTTCTTATTTTTAGTATACGCTTAATATGTGTAGTTTGCATTAGTAAAAGTTTTAATTATTTATTCTCAACTAACAAAAAAATAAGTATAGAATTAATATAGCCAACTTCGTTGTAACACGACTGGACCATTTTCCAGATTTAAACCTTGGCATTTGAATACACAGCCAAAAGATAGAATTTTTTTCTGACATAACTGTGAGAAAGAGATTTCGTTAAAAGTAAAATAATCCAATGACTAGAAGTGTTTTCTTGTTTGACCTACTTGCAAAACTGAGAAAACCGAACATGGAATAAAAAATTAATATGTTTGAAACAGTAGATGAAATTGGAAAACTACTCAACAAAGAAAACGATGCCCATCAGTGTACAGCACGTGAGCCTGTTGGTATAGCCTGGTAAAGGCTGTTCACAATAATGTGAGCACTTTTGAAAGACCTGCTTAAGATCTACTTGTATGACCGTTGTGTAAAATTCTTCTGTAAAACTGTAAAATTAACATTGTCATTGGCTTCATCACTTTATTCATGCGTCGGTCAGGTGAAACTGTTAAATTATTATAAATATAAATACTTCACAAATCTGCTCGGTTTTACACTTCGATGTAATAAAAATAACAGGAAGCGAAAGAAATAATTTAAGTTATCATAAATGGTTACCTAACACTTTCAATTTGACTACATTTCCTGCACTATTACCTACTCTGTGCGCCCATTAAAATATATGACGTTAGTAGCAGTGGATTTTTTCTTAGGTTGATTTCAAATGTGCTCACTTTATCGTGAACAGCCTTTAAGCTCAGTGTCCCATTACGACTCGCCCGGGACGGGAAATTTTAGACAACAATTTGGAAAACTTCTTCCTGATGCATTTTCCTTTATTGCAAAGTTGAATCTGTGGACAGTAAAACACTAGTAGACCCTACTGAATTGTTTGAACATAATACAAGCCATTTTTTAAAACTTCTTTCAGAATTAGGCATTTTGCAAAGAAACACGCTCCAAAAGAAACTGTGTATTTTTATCATAGTAACTCGTGAAATTTGAATGTTGTATAGCAGAGTCGAGAAATGTAAATTTTGCTCATTTTGATTATCTTTTTTTTTTTGTGCAAAATCACTCCTAAATTTTTGATGTAAAAATTTACCTACCTCAGTGGAGACGCTCTGCAGCGTACATTTACGTTTAACAGTTTTCTAATCACCAAGGCAGAAGCTAGTGAACCACGCGACAGCTAAGGCTGGGATGTCTACCGTACATCAGAATCTCACTACTTGTCATCAGACCAGCAGAGTTGTTTCAATGTAGTCATGGATACTACCAACAAATCGAATGCCAACACGCAATAACTCAAGCTAGTACATTACTATAGTTAGTAAATGGAAAACTCTGCAGAAGGATTCAAGCAGTTCATAAATTAGGTCTCCATTTACATGACTAATTTCGAACTAACTGAAAAATTTACAGATTCATTTGGGTACAAGCTGGACGTTATATTTATCTGTGTTGCTGTTGCGATTCGGGAAGTAATTTATTTGACATGCCAACCATAGAAGGCTTATGTTCCCTTAGCAGATCCTCAATAAAAGAAGTGATCAATCACAGACACCCAAAGAATATTTCATTGACAACTAGCCGATGAGTTAACGACATTGGCTTGAGAAAACGTGCATTCCACTATGAAGTATATCCCAAAAAAATCTTTGAACCAGGGAATTGTTGAGGTTTGTATTATTTTATTTCCTACTTAAAAAACCCCACTTGCTACAAAACTAATGTGTAATCCTGCTTTAAAATAGAAGTTCCCTTGACAGGTAAACTATGAACCAGGCTCTATACACATATAATATATAGGATAAAGATGTTGTAGTTACTTGTCCTGATTTTTCTATGTCCCTCAAAGTAACAGTACGTTCATAGTAAGCACAACTGCTTTAAAATAGAAGTTCCCTTGACAGGTAAACCATGAACCAGGCTCTATACACATATAATATATAGGATAACGATGTTGTAGTTACTTGTCCTGATTTTTCTATGTCTCTCAAAGTAACAGTACGTTCATAGTAAGCACAACTGCTTTAAATTAGAAGTTCCCTTGACAGGTAAACCATGAACCAGGCTCTATACACATATAATATATAGGATAACGATGTTGTAGTTACTTGTCCTGATTTTTCTATGTCCCTCAAAGTAACAGTACGTTCATAGTAAGCACAACTGCTTTAAAATAGAAGTTCCCTTCACAGGTAAACCATGAACCAGGCTCTATACACATATAATATATAGGATAACGATGTTGTAGTTACTTGTAATGATTTTTCTATGTCCCTCAAAGTAACAGTACGTTCATAGTAAGCACAACTGCATTAAAATAGAAGTTCCCTTGACAGGTAAACCATGAACCAGGCTCTATACACATATAATATATAGGATAACGATGTTGTAGTTACTTGTCCTGATTTTTCTATGTCCCTCAAAGTAACAGTACGTTCATAGTAAGCACAACTGCATTAAAATGTACATAGTTTTAATACATTTTTTTCTTCACCGCTTACGTTCATTACATCCAGTAATGAGTAGTTTACATCTGCCCAACTGCAGAAGCCTTTATATATATGCCATGGATGAGAGACGAAGTTTGACTCACTTGAAATATATATTACATTTTGTAACATATGGCTAATATAGATGATCAGTAGTAGGTAAATATTGGCTTGTAATGCATAACAGTAATGCTGTAATTCGGTGCGTGCTGGTGCCACACGAGTATTAAGTCGGTTTTAGTATAGTAACACAGCATTCATTTGTTAAAACCATATTAATATACAACCATGTGCGATTGGCTGGATGCAAGACGAGTAAATTATTTGAACAATCACTAATAATATTGTCCATGTTCTCATGCACTCGTTTTTCATTCACGAAATATAGTCCAGTCACAGTTACTTTAAACTTTCCTGAAGCCCTGCTAAAGTTCTACTTCCAGGGTATTCCTCCGCCTGATGCGAACACAGCTTAACCCAGCCTAGAAAATAACACCTAAGAGACAGCGCACAGCGTTTGTGTGCACTCAGTTTAATGTAATAATTTGAAAAAAAATCGACTTCTTACTAGGCATTACCAGTGCACATTCTCCCTGTATTTATGCATTTTAGTTATAAACGAAATAATATAGTTTAAATATAAAATATAAAAGGTTCGATTGAACAAGAACATTTTTTTATGTTAACAAAAGATTTAAAAAGTTTGTGATACATATCATAATTTCGTAATCCACCGATCATGTCATACATGGGGTTATTTTTCAAAGTTTTTGTTCAAAAAGTGTGAAGAAAATGCGACAGACTATATCATAAACCTATTATTATGTTGAACGGTCAGACCACAAGCGCGGGACTTGGACAGGTAGTTGGAGACATCTACAGAAGTCATGTAAAGTTACATGATTTAAATATGGCCAGACATTAATTTTCAAATTGGTGGCGATATATAAATATTTAGATATGTTTGGCATATATGTTTAACAATTTTACCAAATGCAATAGAACTTTTTGCTGATAGTATATATTGGAAACACCTATACAGAAACTCTTTTTAGGAAGTTTTTATGAGATATCACTGTTTAAAAAATACAGTTTTTAAGCCATTCCTCGGAAACCAATTAATGGATTTTCCCACCATTTTTTTAACACAAAGTGGCGTTGTGGAAGTTCTATAAACTTATGTGGTTTTAATGGCTCAGACACATATTTTCAAGATTATTGCTATTTAAGTATTCAAGGTTAGTGAACCATATCATCCAAAACATTAGACATTAAATCCGAATTCGATGCTCTAAATTTCACCTCCGTGAAGCAGTTGATTGCACACTAGCTTAATTTTAAGAGTTTTTCTGAATTTGAATCCCAGGTAAGTTTCTCGTGTACGTATTTTCACACGTTTCTTTATCGCTGATGATATTGCTGTCAATGAGACGTCACGCATACCTGGCATTTAATCTGCTAAGAAATACACTAAAATATATATTCACCAATGTAGAATAGTCATAAGTAATTTCTTGTCAGTAATAACAAATACTGCGAGATAAACCATTGAGAACAGGTATCCTGAAAAGAATAGTTATCGTGTGTCTGATTAGAGTGAGAAAGATTGTGGTTTTTAACATTCGGGGAGACATTGCCGTTTTTGAGTTGTTTTAAATTATAAGCTAGTATGTATATTTTACAAATAAGTTACCTACTTCCGATTAACCTAACAGCATGACTGTGGAAATGTGAACAAGACCAGTACCTCATTAAGTCAAATAAATTCAGAACAACAGAACATAGAATAATCCACATTATGTCTTGTGTATACAATTGGGCTTGTATGTGTTGCTGTATGTGCTATCGTAGTTCATGTGTTTTCATTTTTAAACATTGTAACATCTATTACATGTTTTATATATCCGATTATTACACAACACCAGTATTCAAAATTCCAGGTTGCTTTACATTGTCATTAAATACCACAGTATATAAAATATTATCTCCAGTTTAAAGAACTCATACTTTGTTAGGTTTGCCGTGGTTGACAAAATGTTATTTTATTAACACTAAGTCCATCCCCCCAGAGCCACAGTGCCTGAGCAGTTAGACCACTAGCCTCCCACCAAGGCGAGCCGGGCTCAATTCCTGGCCGGGTCTCTATCGGATTTTCGCAAGATTGCCGGAAGATGCCGCTGGTCTGCGGGCTTTCCCAAGGACCTCCCGTTTCCCTCGCCTTTGCATTCTGGCTCTGCTCATAAATTATCATCTTATTACACCATCATTTGCTCTCAAGAACTCATTGTTTAGAGTCACCCAAATTTCTCCACTCAAAATCATCCCCCCTCCCCCCTTCTGCGACGCGAGTCGGCCTTTTTGGAAGTTGTATGTAGCACATTCTTAATTCTCGAAGTTTTTTCACCTAAACGAAATCTGTTCATTTCAGTTGGTCTTATGTAAGTTTGATACCATCCAGCTCATTATATTATGTCTATATTATATTAATATGAAAACTGGCTCCTCTTGTATGAGTTAAAATACTCGTGATATAAAATTCTTTCGTATCCATAGTTTCGGCATTATTTCCCGCCAAAAATCATAACTTTATATTATTTGTGTTATGTATTGATAAAAAAAACAATAAAAGAAATAAAGATTTATGTATTGATATTTAAGATAATAGGCTACTTAATGATATACTTATGAATTATCCAAAATAAAAGTAATATTTTTAAGGTGTTGCATTTTAAGTAAATATTTGTATATTTAATTCTAGGAAACTGATTTTTTTTTTTCAAAATTTAATTGACCAGTGGAATCCTTAAATTGGTAAATGTTATCTCTTTTTTGGCACTGTTGTTTCACTTAGTTTGCAATTCGGCTATTCTTGTCCCAAAATCAGAAAAATGGTTTAAAAAAAAAAAGAAATTACTCTGAGCAGCAGTTAGGCCTATGCAATTTTTATTATTAAGTTTGATAAACTATATAGGTTTCTTCGCTGCTGCAGATATCACAGGAAATGCAACAAAGACAACAACAAACGCACCATATAAAACAGGAAACTTGCTAGAAAAAAATCAATTTAAACAAGAAGACTACAATAGATGCTAAGAAAATAAAACACACCACAAACCAATGGAAACCAATCGTCAACACCACAGTAGAAGTCAACAAAGCACAGCGAATCCAAATAAACAATCAAAATACGAAATGGTGCAAAAAGACAATGGAATCGACTAGAATGTAACAAAAACCCACATACACCAATGAAACACAAAATATAACAAAGAAATCCACTAGAATAAAACAGAAAGAATAAAACGGCACCACAACAAAATCCAATTGGAAACTATTATAATACAACAGAAACAAATTGTCTACACCGCAACAGAAACCAACAAAACACAGCAGAATTCAATATATGCAATCTTAATACAATAGAACCCAAAAGATTGTGACACACAACGAAACAAAACAAATACCAACAAACCATAGCAGAAACAAACAAAACACAGCAGATACCAATAGACCACAGCAGAAATAAACAGAACACTACATAAAGAAACAGAACACAGCAGTACACTGTGGAAAATTATTAAGGCCACTACAGCACAACAGATAGCAATATCACACAACATAAATAATGGAAACCACTAAAATACAACAGAAACGAACTAAGCTTACGACAATAGAAACCAACATAACACAATTGAAATCAAAACAAACCTGATAGGTACCAATAAAACACAATTGAAATTAATTTGAACCACTAGAATATAACAGGAATCAATTTGCTACAGCACAATATAAACCCACAAAATGCAACAGGAACCTATGTAAACCACAAGAATACCACAGAAAACAAAAGGCCACAGCACAACGAAAACAAAAAACACAACAATAACCAATGGAAACCACTAGAACCCAAGAGAAACAAACTGAACAATAGGAACCAACAAAACAACAGAAACCAGTGGAAACCATTAGAAGACAAAAAAAAAACAAAATGGCTTCATCATAATAGAAACCAATGAAACACAACAGAAACAAATGGAAACCACTAGAATACAACAGAAAAAACTGACTACAGCACAATGGGAATCAACAAAAAACATCAACAACCAATGGAAACCACTGGAATACAACAAAAATCAAACGACTGTAGACAAAAGATAAACCAATGGGAGCCACTAAAACACAGCAAAAACTAACAGAACACAGAACAGAAACTAGTGACACTGGTAGAATTTTACAGAAAACGATAGACTACAGCACAACAGAAAACAACAAAATACAACAGAAACAAATGGTAACCACTAGAATACAACACAAGCCAACAGGCTATGGGACATGAAGAAAAACAACAAAACATAACAGAAACCAATATATAGAAGTGAATTGAAACCACTAAAATACAACACAAACCAGCAGATAAATTGACAACAGAAACCAACCTATCCCACTAGAAGATATTGTACCCAATATAAAACAATTAAAACGAATGGGTACAGTGTTTTCTGACATCAGGAACCAACAGAAAACCATGAAATGTTCACTGTTCACTAAATTTGTATACAATACAGACCACTGGAATGCAATACAAACTACTGGATGACCAAGGGAAAACAATGGAAACCAACAAAAATACATTAGAATAATGTTTTTACAAACACTGTAATT
Organism: Dryococelus australis; assembly: GCA_029891345.1. Lineage (NCBI taxonomy): Eukaryota > Metazoa > Arthropoda > Insecta > Phasmatodea > Phasmatidae > Dryococelus > Dryococelus australis. The sequence continues at coordinate 96,107,915 of CM057006.1, read as the reverse complement.
CCTCTTGGATTTTGCATGTTTTGTTGTTAATTTTTCGTAGGCTATAAACAATATGGAAATACTGAGAAGACCTTAAATTAGAATTGAAATAAACATAGGATATTTCGCTCATTGAGAATAAACGGAGTATTGGTGGCGATAGATTTATTTTGTAAATAATGCGTGTCAATAAATTAAAATTCATATTTAATTTGTGACGTCTGCCACAAGAATTTACAAAAAATACAAGTTCAACAATTTTACTTCTGCTTCAAACAACTCTTCAATCAAGAACAATTTACAATTAATATCGATATAAAACATAGAGTACAAAATTTACTTTGCTTTAAAAAGACATATAAAACCCTGCGTGAACACTATTAACATTCCACACTGGAATGCTTTAAAAACCTCTTAATTTATAAAAAGGTTCTTTTTTAACCAACCAGTACTAAACATTACACCAAATATACACTCAATAGAGAAAATTCAAATCCAGTACTGGATTCTAATGAATTAAGTATTACTGAGATTCACTAAAGCGCCGTGACGGACTTCCAAAGTCTAATGACCATTAGAAAAGTGTTCTGACAAGCACAATTTAAAAAACGCGGATAAAAAAAACAATGAACCATCCTCGGTTCGTATGATTTAAATTATTTCACACAGGTGGGTTACCTGTATTGTATCACCATGTTGCGCCAGCCCGTGCGGACCCATTCAACAAGCCGTCACCATTCAGGCGGCTGGCAAAATATGAATATTCAAAACTACTTTCAACCAGTTGAAATTATAAATGTTTGTACCAATATGATGTTTAATTACAGTGTTTTAACATATCTGGTGTTCTGGCATCCAACTTGTATACAGCATTATTCAGCTAAGATGTTCACTTCAAATAGCTTCGAAGATTTGATTTTTAATCCATAAATGTCTCTACTGGGTCATAAAACACCGCGTATGTCTGCTACCGAAATATTAGAAAGTGATTTAATTATAGTACATGAATGCGTCAACATTATTAAACTAATGAATTAGGTATTGCGAAATATAATAAGCATAAATGGTGTACTTAAAATTTAGGTGTTAAATGATCTCACAAAAATAATAATTGTAAAATAAAAGGAGGAATTATAAATTCTTGAGGAACACTTTTATATTATTATTAGAAATAATGCATTAAAAGTAAACATAAACACAACTTTATTAATTAACAAACCATATCAAAACGATTTTTTAAGCGTATATGTCATAAAATATTTGCATTTTTTTTTTCACTCGCATTTTTCTATAAACTCAATTGAAACTTTATTTTCTGCCGTGTATTGGTATTAGATAATGTTACATCATATAAAATAACATGTTAAAACTTAGAATACAATTAAAAATTCTGGTCGTATTGTATATTGAAGTATGCCTAAACTAAAATAATATGCTAGTAAAACGGAAATTATTATAACATGACAAAACATCTTTCCTGTAAACGAATTTTAGACTGGTATTAATCATCCACTACTGAATTAATATACTGCAGTGGTGGAGATTATTCTTCAAAATACGAGTCTGTAAGATATACCGAAAATTGATAGAAAAACATTTTTTTAAATATACAAATGCAGTCATGAAAATGATAGAAAACAAGTCAAAATCAAGCATTCGATTCAATAAAGCCAACCACGAAACCTTGCAAATTATTTCTGCACAAAAAATGGCAGGTTTGCTAAGAAGTGCATTTCCCAACTTTTTATGGACTTCATTAACAGCAGACTTAACAACATTCTAACAATATTAGGCATACTTTTTATTAAAATCCATATTTAATTAATATGGTGAATTTTTGTTGTTTCGCTGTTTTACAAATGAGTAAATCCGAATATCATAATATTATATTTATTCCATGCAATGTGTATAGATCTCAAAATTTGAAAACAAATAATGAATGTTGTTGAAAAAATATGATACTTTAAAATATGAATGTTTCTTCATCCTATGCAAACATACATAATTTAGTTGCATGATAGCAGGTTTACATACCGGGTGAGGCTTTTAAAACAGGCCCCCCTAATATATCGGCCACTTGTAACGATAGAAGAATATGTTTTTAAGACAAACATTGTTTGGGGTGAAAGTGGCCACAATGTTCCATTAATAAATATGTGTGTTGTACGCCGAGGGTTGAAGGAGATTTGGGGGTCAATTACGGTTTGTTAAATAAACGATGTGGTTTATTGTTCACCTTTCTAGTACGTTTGACACATGTTTGTATTTATTTCGCGAAGAGCTGTTCAGAGGTGTGTAATAAAGTATGTCATCCAATTTACAAAACCGAAGTTGACCTCCATATCTATTTCAATCCTCGACGTAACACCAAACTGTAAACGTCACATTATGGCCCCTTTCACGACAAATCGCCGTTTGTCTGAACCATTTTCTTCTATCTTTACAAGTGGGCGATTTATTAAGGTGGCCTTTTTTTAAATGCATCATTCTGTATATTGTTGGTGTTTGTAGGCGCTTTGCTGTAATCTTTTTTTTTTTACTTAACCACGTGTAAATTTAATTAATGAAATGTTATATACAAACTTGATTGATAGAACGTGTCAATAATTTTTTACTTATATTTTCTCAATACGGAGGCAAATAGAGATCTTAACGGATGTAGAATAAACAAGTAACATGTAAAGTTCCTGAATCATCATTAGTTCAAAACGATCATGCGGAACTACTAGGAAAAAAAGCTCCAGTTTCTGCAGCCATTCTCTCATTCGTACGCAGTGGAGAATTAATGATAAATATTTCGAATGGGAATCAGATAAAAGGTATTTTTAAACTGAGTACTACATCAAGAAAGCAAAAGTTGTCACCCGATTTTCTAAGATAATGCTGGTCAAATTTGTTAACAATATTGTTTATATTCAATTACTCAGTACTAACTACGATTTTCTAAGATAATGCTGGTCAAATTTGTTAACAATATTGTTTATATTCAATTACTCAGTACTAACTACGATGAAGTACTGTAATTTAAATTTCAAACAGATTACTGCAAATTTAAAAATTATTCTTTATTTGGGAACCAAAAACCGAATTTCAGATATTATACTTATTTAAAAATATTATGAGCTCTCTCCCTTCATGTGTATGTGAAATCTTGGAATCTTTAAAACCGGTTTGTCGAGAAAATAAATTATGTTAAGAAACATTTTAAAAAAATCTGACTATAAATGTGGTTTCAAGTCAATTCAGTGAATAATAAATTTCTGAATTTGAGAAGTACGAATAAAAATACTTACATTATATAACACTGAGAAAGAAAATACACATGTTATTTATGTATTTGAGAGGGTTGGAGTGGAGATGTACGAGATAGGGATGGAGTGAAGATGTTTCTGCCGCTGTTACCATCGGGTTTTGAGATCCTTTGAGAGTGAAACGAAGTGAGTAAGGAGCAGCGCGGAAATGTAGAGGAGGGGGGGGGGGGGAATCTCCGAGAAAACCCAACGACCAGCAGCATCGTCAGTCACGATTCCCACTTGCGGAAATTCAGGAGTGACCTCGCCGGGAATCGAAATATGTTCACCTTGGTGGGAGGCTAGTGCTCTATCAGCTGAACCACCGCGGTCACGAAGAGAAAGGATACACGCAAGCATTCACAAAACGAATCGACACAAGACATTAGTCTTGGCGTAACTGAGGAGGATACTTGACAAAAAACAGCACTAAAGGAAGAGTTACTTAAAAACACACACACACATATATATGTACACACGCACACATACATCTCTCTATCGACCAAAAAGTAATTGAGCACCAGTCGACAATGTTTACTCGGTGGTTGTCACCCCGTTAGAATCTCATAGGGCTACCTCTTGCGGCTATAACAGCATGTCTGGCATGCTCTCTACGAGTGTTTGTAGGACTTCCACGGGGATTCGTCGCCATTCCTCTTGCAACAATTCCATGAGTTGAGCAATGGATTTTGTCCGCGCCTGATGAGCGCTCACCCGGAGATCCAATTCGTCCCAAAGATGTTCTATAGGATTGAGGTCAGGGCTCTGGGTGAGCCAGTCCAACCGGCGAGCATTATTGTCGGCGTACCACTGCATAGTAGCCCTTGAAACATGGCACCTGGCATTGTCATCCTGGAAGTAACATGGGTCCATTCCGTAAAAACGCTTCAGTAATGGAAAAATTTCATTATCCAGAATTTTACAATTGGCCTCTGTGTTCATGCTACCACGGACAAACACCAGCGGTCCTATTCCGAAGGCCGTCAAACAGCCCAACACCATCACACCACCATCACCGAATTTCCTTGTTGGCACTACTCACTCCAGCAGAAGCCGTTCACCGGGTAGACGCCACACCCATACATGTCCACCGGATAGACATAATGTAAACCTCGACTCATCACTCCACAGGATCGATTTCCACTGCTCCAGTGTCCAGTTGCGACGGTCCAAACACCATCTGAGTCGCCGAGCTTTATTGCTTGTCGTGATATGGGCTTATGTGCAGCTGCTCTTCCGAAATATTCAAGTCAGTGGGCCTCTGTATGCAATGTTCCAATGGAAACCGATACTCCTGTTGCTGCATGAAACTCCTGTCGGATGGTAGCCATGGTTTGCACCCTATTATTGACAATTTCACGTTTCAGAATTCTGCGATTTCTATCGGTCAAGATTGTAGGTCGCCCGGAATGTGCAGCATTGGCACAATGCCAATCGACATTCCACTTACGCAGGATGAATGCGACCGTTGATTTGGGCCTGTTTACCTTCTGTGTAATCGCCCAGCTAAACAGCCCACTGAGATTACAGCCAACAATCACACCCTTATCGGAGTCCGATTGCTCTGTACTTCGTGCCATCTCCTTGTCAACTGGTTCTACACCAGCCTGAGGCATTTAGCGGCCACACAAATCAGCTGAAGTATTGAATTACCTATCTTCACAGGTGCCCAATTACTTTTTGGTCGGTAGTGTTTGTGTGTGTGTATATATATATAGATATATATATATATATATATATATATATATATATATATATATACATACACACATTTATTGATGTGCATCCCTATATTCGGGACAATGGTAAGAACCCTGTCTCCCGTGTCCATAAGGTGATCCCATCATAGGTGTGTTTGCTATTACTTTAGCCCGGTGGGTCGTGTTAGGTTCAATAGGGGGCTGCTTAGTGGAGGGATACTGTCGGAGGGGAGGGGAGTCAAACCCCAGAGTGAGTCGAAACGTGATTGTATCCTGTCTGGGTAGAACAATATTGCACACTGCACGAGCTGCCAAAATGCAGGACCCCAGCTGTCCCGGGGGGATGGTGATCGTAGGGGTGGATGATCCAGCCAGAGGGGTTGATGCTATACGCAGTGGCTACATGGGCCGGCGAATGGGTACGTTATTTACGGGGGGAGTATCTACGCAGGGTTTTGGTGTGACCTTCGGTGCTGGTCGAACCCTGTTCACCTTCCCAGCAGTCAAGCGAAATACACACGTATTCCATATCTCTTTTTCCGGTCTGGCTTAGGTGGTGTTGTAGTTACTGTCGGCAGGGAAGTCTCCAGCTGAAGATAGCTTATTAGTTCCTGATCAGGCCACTGCCTATACGCACCCAAGTAGGAGTCTAACTCAGACTAGTGGTCAAGGAGAATGAATGGAGAAATGGGTTGCGGTGTAAATTCAGGGTTCACAGACGGGTGTGTGTCCTGACACTTAACTTCTATGTCTACATTTGAGTTTCTTAAGCTCAGTAAAGCTCGTCATTCTCTGCGCGGGTTATGGCTATGGATACCACACTTCTTACTGTGCATCTGACCAGCCATCTGTCCTTCCTGCAGATGTACAGTATTATGGATTTCGTTTTATTCAAACATAAAGTCACTGACAGAGAGATATGCAATCCGGAATTAGGACACCATTGAGGGTAGGCGAGGGAGCACCGGAAACCCAGGAGCAGCGGAATATCTTTTCGGACTCAAAGATTTATTCAAGGCCCATCTCCTGTGGAGTATGGCAAACCTCACGACTATTCCTAAGTGGAGATTTACAGCACGCAACAAAAATGTTTCACTGACAGAAAATTAATAAACATTAATGAGCACTTACCTAATATAAAATAAGGTAATCAGTAATTTAAATTTACCTAATATTTATTATTACGATTTTGGAAATGCGAATCCCTGTTAAATTACACAAGTTATCGAAAGGAATAATTATTTATGTAATTAATTAAAAGAGTAAAGCAAAATTATTCTCATTACAATTTTTACATTAGTTTACACTCTTGACAGTGTATCCTCTCAAGTGGAATGTGTCCCGAAGGGAAAATGTCGCGACGACCTGCTACTGTGGAGTCAAGGTAGTGACTGGAGTAAAAGGGGTGCAGGGGTTGGAGGTCGGGTATATATCTGGAGTGACGTGAAGTCTTCGTTTGCAGGAAGAGCCTTCTTCAAGCTGTTGGAGAACTTGATGCCTTCTGCAAGCACTGCTGGAGACTTTGAAGCCTTTGCAGGCTGTAGGAGAGAAGAGAGAGGTCTTGGTCAGACACTGGGAGTGCTCGCTGACTTGTGTGGCGAGCGAGCCCGGCGACTCTGGCAAGAGGCATGCTCGTCCCTTCTTGTATAGTTTAAAATCCCTGAATAAGCTATCTTCCATGCGTGCCGGGGATGCTAGCCTTTCGTCGCAGTGGTTAATTTATCAGGGTTGCGGCAGCGTCGCTCATTTCTTATCTCCCTTCACTGAGGCGATGACAAGCATACCACCTCGGCCCAAGGCTCTGTACAAACTCCCCTGTAAAGAGAGTAAATCTAACGTAAATTTGAATCAATCTCTGATGAGAATAATTTTTGTTTTATTCTTTTTCCATGCTTACCTTCGCCGAAAATTATTACGTATATAATTGATTCTTTATATAACAAGATTCCCCATTTATATAATAGTAATAATTAATATTACGTCAAAATTGAAATCGTTGACTACCTTACTGTTATTTATAGTTCCTGTTCAATTGTATTGTTGTTCTCTCAGTACAACTTTTGTTGCGTGCAATGAAACCCCACTGAGGAATAGTTGTGAGGCGTGCCGAACTCCACAGGAGACAGAGCTTGTATAAGGATATTTAAGTACGAAAAGTCAAAAATAATTTCGCTGCGCCTGGGTTTCCAGTGCTCCCTCACCTACCCACGGTGGTGCCCCTACTCCGGACTGCATATCTCTCCATCAGGGCCTCGGCTGCGTTGAAATAAGACACATCTCCAGGACTGCAAGTCTGCAGGAAGGACAGGAGGCTGGTCTAGATGCACAGTAAAAGTGTGGTATCGAGAGCTGTAACCACCGCAAAGAGCGACGAGCTTTACAGAGGTAAACCAAGTCACGAGTGGGTCCAGAAGGAAATTTTTGAGTACACGCCTCCACCTGCGAACCCTGAATTCATACCTCGAGCCAATTATTCGTTCATTCCCCTTGACCAGGAGTCTGAGCTCGATGACTACTTGGGTACTTGTTTGATATGGCCAGACCAGGAACTTATAAGTTACCTCCAGCCGGAAACTCCCTTGCTTACCGTGAGAGTAGCACCACCCAAGCCAGATCAGAGAAGATATTCGGAACACGTCTACAACCCGTTTAGCTTACGGGAAGTTAATCTGGGTTCGACAACCACCACCGAATGTCACCACGACTATCCGCGTAGTTCTTTCCCCATTAAATAACATACCTGCACACGGGCCTACGCCACCACTGCAGATAACATTAACCCCTCCAGCGGGATCTTCCACCCCTACCCTACAATCACTATCGATTAATCTGTATCACGACGCGGACCCCCGGATAGCTGACGTCCCGCAATTTGGTAGCTCTTGCAGTGAAAATTACTGCACTCCCCGGATGGGAAACCATCATGGTTCGACTCACTATGGGGTTTGATTCCCTCCACTCATAGGGTACCCCCCCCCCCCTAAGTGGTACCCTATTGAAACTACCACGACGCACCGGGCTAAATTAGTAGCAAACACGCCACGGTTGGCCACCTTCTGGACTCATGAGGGCAGTAAAAGCTCTTACCACTTAGCTCGAAGGAGAGACGTGCGTCAACATATACTTCTTTTAACCATTGTCTCAGCACAGGTTCGGATAGCCGAGTGATCTAAAGCGTCAGTATGCTGAACCAAAGTTCGGCAGTTCGATCCCATCCTTCTCCAGACTGTATTCAGAGCTAAGAAAAAGCAGCGCACCTAGCAGCCAACTGTATATCCAACATGGCAACGACTGGCGCGTCCTATAACAACAGCCGACGTAAACAAAGGCGAAATAACCAAGATGGTAGTCGAACGAGGGTGAAAGACAAACTCCAGCAATGTATAATCAAATAACAAAAGGGGAAAACATTTGGCGGCCAGAAACAATATGGCGAATGGAGACAATATAGCGGAAGTAAACAATATGGCGGAAGGAAAAAAAGATGGCGACAAGAGAGAAAGTAAAGAGATTGAATGTAGATACAAAATGGAATGATACAGCATGAAAAAACAAGAGAGCATGACAGAACATGAATAACAAGATCCAAGATAGCGAATCCAATATGGTAGCTTACTGGCTACCAAGATAGTGGAATCCAAGACGGTCGTTGAGTCACCTGAATGACAGAGCAGGAAGTCGGGGATCCTAGATGGCGGTAGGAGCATCGCACCTCTCCCCGACCCGCTTGTCTTCTAAGGTACATTATCTATCTACTCAATTTCAGTTTACTTTGATGGCAGGTACTATTGTAAACAATAAACACAATAAACCCTTAAAAATGAATAATATTAGCATACCCGTATGTTGGAGT
>CM057006.1:95990622-96098993 GCA_029891345.1 Dryococelus australis | reverse complement strand
TAAACACCCGTACTCTAAGCCAACCACACTACTCACCTGACAGACTTCAGTTACTAGAAACGACACTTAATCTACATGCTAGGTCACACCCCATAACTCACTCTACAGACACAAGTTATAAACCACAACTCATCCGTACATGCAGGTCACACAATAAACTTGACAGACATCATTCTAGAACACCACACTCATCCGTACAGCCAAGTCACACAAAACTTCACTCTGACAGCACAAGTTACTAAACACACACTTCATCCGTACATTGGCTAGGTCACACCACATAACTCACTCTGAAGTCACAAAAGATTACTAAAACAACACACTTCACCGTACATGTAGGTCAACCACATAACTCACTTGACGACAATCAAGTTACAAAACAGCAAACTTCATCCTAAATACTAGTCACCCCAATAACCATCTGACAGACAACACAGTTACTAAAAACACTTCATCCTAACATTGCTAGTCAACCACATAATCACTCTGACAGACACAAGTTACAAGAACAGTCAACTTCATCGTACATGCTAGTCACACCACAATACCACTGACAACACAGTTACTAAGAAGCACACTTCACCGTACATGCTAGTCACACCACAAACTCACTTGACAGACAATGTTACAAGAACACACACTTCATCCGACATTCTAAGTCCACACATAACTATCTAAGACAACAATACTAAACATCAATTCTAGTCACACTAACTCATCTGACAACAATTACAAGAACAGCACACTTATCCGACATGCTAGGTCACACCACATAACTCATCGACAGACACAGTTAAAGAACACAATCATTTACATTGCTAGTCAACCACATAATACTTGACAAATTACAGAAGCACACTTCCTATCAGTCACACAAAACTCACTCGCAGCACAATTAGAAACAACTATCGACATTCATCCACACTAACTCACTGCGACAAGTACTAAGAACAACTTCATCCGTACATCTAGTCACACCACATACTCATTGCAGACAAAGTTACTAAAGCAACTTATCCAATCTAGTCAACCACTACCACTCGACAACAACAGTTACAAAACAGACATTAGTACATTGCAGGTCACACATAACATCGACAGCAAGTACAAAACACTTACGACATGCAGAACACAAACCACTACGTACATGCTAGTCCACATAACTCACTCTGACAGACAAATTACTAAAACAGCACACTTCGTAATGCTAGTCACACCACATACTCACTCGCAGACAAAGTACTAAGAACAGCACACTTCATCGTACTTGCTAGTCACACACTAATCATTGCAGACAAGTACAGAACAGCAACTTCATCAATTGCAGTCACACACATACTACCTGAAGACACAGTTATAAAACAAACTTATCCGTAATTCTAGTCCACCACTAACTCACTCTAAGACAATACAAAACAGCAATCATCGTATGCTAGTCACCCATACTACCTGACAGAAACATTACAAACACACTTACTCATTCTAGGCAACCACAACTACTCTGAGACATACTAAAAACATCCTACTTCTAGCACACCACATAACTCACTCTGACAGACAAAGTTACTAGAACAGCACACTTCATCCGTACATTGCTAGTCACACACATAACTCACTCTGACAGACAACAAGTTACTAAGAACAGCACACTCATCCGTACATTGCTAGTCACACACATAACTCACTTGACAACAACAAGTTACTAAGAACAGACACTTCATCCTACATTGCTAGTCACACCACATAACTCACTCGACAGACAACAGTTACAAGAACAGCAAACTCATCGTACATTGCTAGTCACACCACATAACTCACTGACAGACAACAATTACTAAGAACAACACTTCATCCGTACATTGCTAGTCACACCACATAACTCACTTGACAGACAACAAGTTACAAGAACAGCACACTCATCCGTACATGCTAGTCACACCAATAACTCACCTGACAGACAACAAGTTACTAAGAACAGCACACTTCATCCGTACATTGCTAGGTCACACCACATAACTCACTCTGACAGACAACAAGTTACAGAACAAACTTCATCCGTACATTGCTAGTCACACCACATAACTCACCTGACAGACAACAGTTACTAAGAACAGCACACTTCATCGTACATTGCTAGTCCACACATAACTCACTCTGACAGACAACAAGTTACTAAGAACAGCACCTTCATCCGAATTGCAGTCACCCACATAACTACTCTGACAGACAACAAGTTACTAAGAACAGCACATTCACCTACATTGCAGTCACACAAACTCACTCTGCAGAACAATTGAACACATTCAACCTTACAGCAGTCACACACATAACACTCTGACAGACAACAAGTTACTAAGACAGCACCTTCATCCGTACATTGCTAGGTCACACCACATAACTCACCTGACAGACAACAGTTACAAGAACAGCACTTCATCCGTAATTGCTAGTCACACCAATACTCACTTGACAGACAACAGTTACTAAGACAGCACACTTCATCGTACATTGCTAGTCACACCAATACTCACTCTGACAGACAAATTTAAGAACAGCACACTTCATCCGTACATGCTAGTCACACCACATACTCATCTGACAGACAACAGTTACTAGAACAGCACACTCATCCGTACATTGCTAGTCACACCATACTCATCTGACAGACAAAAGTTACTAAGAACAGCACACTTCATCCGTACATTGCTAGGTACACCACATAACTCACTCTGACAGACAACAGTTACTAAGAACAGCACACTTCATCGTACATTGCAGTCACACCACATAACTCACTCTGAAGACACAGTTATAAGAACACACACTTCATCCGTATGCAGTCACACACATAACTCACCTGACAGACAACAGTACTAAGAAGCAACTTCATCGTAATGCTAGGTCACACACATAATCACTTGACAACAAGTTACAAGAACGCAACTTCATCCGTACATTGAGTCACACACATACTCACCTGACAGACAACAGTTACTAAGAACAGCACACTTCATCGTAATTGCTAGGTCACACCCATAATCACTTGACAGACACAAGTTACAAGACACACACTTATCCGTACTGCTAGTCACCACATACCACTCTGACAGACAAGTTACTAAACAGCACACTTATCGTACATTGCTAGTCACACACATAACTCACTCTGACAGAAAAGTTACTAAGAACGCACACTTCATCGTACATTGCTAGTCCACCACTAACTCACCTACAGACAACAGTTACAGAACAGCCACTTATCTACATTGTAGTCCCACACTACTCCTTGACAACAACTACTAAAGCAACTTCTCCGTATATTACAATAACAACAGCTAGAAAGACTAGTCTTCAACCCACATAACTCACTGACAGACAACAGTTAAAGAACGCAACTTATCCTAATTGCTAGGTCACACACATAACTCCTCTACAGACAACAGTTACAAAACACACACTATCCGTAATGCTATCACACCAATACACTCTGACAACAACAGTTAAAGAAGACACTCTCTACGTCACACCACATACTCACCTGACAGAAACAGTTACTAAGAACAGCACACTTCATCCGTAATTGCTAGGTCACACCACATAACTCACTCTGACAGACAACAAGTTACTAAGAACAGCACACTTCATCCGTACATTGTAGGTCACACCACATAACTCACTCTGACAGACAACAAGTTACAAGAACAGCACACTTCATCCGTACATTGCTAGTCACACCACATACTCACTCTGACAGCAAAGTACAGACAGCACACTCATCCGTACATTGCTAGTCACACCACTAACTCACTCTGACAGACACAAGTTACTAAGAACAGCACACTTCATCCGTAATTGCTAGGTCACACACATAACTCACTCTGACAGACAACAAGTTACTAAGAACAGCACACTCATCCGTACATTGCTAAGTCACACCACATAACTCACTCTGACAGACAAAGTTACTAAGAACAGCACACTTCATCCGTACATTGCTAAGTCACACCACATAACTCACTCTGACAGACAACAAGTTACTAAGAACAGCACACTTCATCCGTACATTGCTAGGTCACACCACATAACTCACTCTGACAGACACAAGTTACTAAGAACAGCACACTTCATCCGTACATTGCTAGGTCACACCACATAACTCACTCTGACAGACATCAAGTTACTAAGAACAGCACACTTCATCCGTACATTGCTAGGTCACACCACATAACTCACTCTGACAGACAACAAGTTACTAAGAACAGCACACTTCATCCGTACATTGCTAAGTCACACCACATAACTCACCCTGACAGACAACCAGTTACTAAGAACAGCACACTTCATCCGTACATTGCTAAGTCACACCACATAACTCACTCTGACAGACAACAAGTTACTAAGAACAGCACACTTCATCTGTACATTGCTAAGTCACACCACATACCTCACCCTGACAGACAACAAGTTACTAAGAATAGCACACTTCATCCGTAAATTGCTAGGTCACACCACATAACTCAATCTGACAGACAACAAGTTACTAAGAACAGCACACTTCATCCGTACATTGCTAGGTCACACCACATAACTCACTCTGACAGACAACCAGTTACTAAGAACAGCATACTTCATCCGTACATTGCTAGGTCACACCACATAACTCACTCTGACAGACAACAAGTTACTAATAACCGCACTCTTAATCCGTACATTGCTAGGTCACACCACATAACTCACTCTGACAGACAACAAGTTACTAAGAACAGCACACTTCATCCGTACATTGTTAGGTCACACCACATAACTCACTCTGACAGACAACAAGTTACTAAGAACAGCACACTTCATCCGTACATTGCTAGGTCACACCACATATCTCACTCTGACAGACATCAAGTTACTAAGATCAGCACACTTCATCCGTACATTGCTAGGTCACACCACATAACTCACTCTGACAGACATCAAGTTACTAAGAACAGCACACTTCTTCCGTACATTGCTAGGTCAAACTACATAACTCACTCTGACAGACAACAAGTTACTAAGAACAGCACACTTCATCCGTACATTGCTAGGTCACACCACATAACTCACTCTGACAGACAACCAGTTACTAAGAACAGCACACTTCATCCGTACATTGCTAGGTCACACCACATAACTCACTCTGACAGACAAGTTACTAAGAACAGCACACTTCATCCGTACATTGCTAGGTCAGAACTCTTTATCGAAATTGAAATAGGCCTAAGGTACTCCATGTTCTTCGTCCAATACAATCGTCTATGAACATTGACACTTGTATACCAAGATTTACGTATTTTTTTATTTTTCATGGATTCTATTAATATAGTCGGTGTTTTGAAAAATAAAGGTAGTTGCAGAACTTCAGTACGCAAAGAGCAAATAATTCAGTTGCGTGTGTTTGTCATGTATTATACTGGGCGATGACAAATATGTGCCGCCTGCCAAGCCACGACATTGCCGAACCAGGAAGCGAAGTGGAGTTGAGGTGCTGGCTTTCAATTTCCGATGTGAAGAACGAATTGAGCGTGACAGGGCGGTGCCTACAAAGTGTCGGAAATGAGACCTCCTTGGGCTGCGTGGAAGAGACGTGTTTGCACCGGTGAGTCATGGAGACTACGACTTCAGCTGCGTGACTGCGTTCCGCAATCAGAGTCTCGTGCGACCAATACGCCACCGAGGGTGCAGCTGGGGCCTCCCCGCTCTCCTATCGACTCCGACACTGCCTCTAGCAGTCGTGAGGTCATGGCAGCTCCAACACCTTCACATTTATATTATCTTTAATGTGTCAGTTTCACTTAAAGTAAAAGTTCACAGCAAGTTCTGCTGTCAGTAACACTGATGGTAAATAAACATTATATATCTATATAGTCGTGCCAATGCAAGAAAAAATTTCTAATTATTTTAATTTCTAATTTTTTTTTAATATCACAACACTATTATGCATGATTTAAAATGTAAAACATTTATTCATACAAAATTTTACAAATTGGTTTTGGGATAATATATATTATACATTAATAACTTGTAATTTAAGTTATTGAAATATAAATTAACAAACTATGAGAAATTTCGGTTATTTTTCTTTGCGATTTTATTTTAGAAAATATTTTACTCTTACCCTGGTGCGGTGATATAAACATACAACGTAAATAATAAATTACGTAGCATCTTGTTTCAATAATTTAAAATTTTAAATGCAGCAACAAAAGGATCTGATACCCAACTGTCTGAAAATTTCGACCTAATTCATAGGCCTATTCATATTGTCGTATGCTGTGTTTATACTCAATAACTGATCACTAGTGTACACGCATATGTAGTCTGCGATTATCTTCATATAATACTACTAAATTGAAACTTTTGTTAATTGAACAATATAAAAATAAAATGCAAATTACAAACATTTCTGTCTAGTTAAACAATGTGTCGATGGAAAGAGTGAATTACATCATTGTTACAAAATCTGCGCAAACGACGTGTTAGTGATATATAAACAATACCAAGGCAATTATCAGAACTGATTCAAGTTCCATATGGTTGTTCCATAGATGTAAAAATTTTCATACTGCAAGTCAGCACAAGTATGTGGAAATTTATGGTTTCGGCTTCCTACACAAGCAAACAGCGGAGAATTTGATTTATTTTACACTGAGAAATAATTTGTTGAATTTGCTGGCAAGTGCACGAGATGTAGGCTTATCATAAAAATATATTAAGCGTATTGAAATGTTGCTATTTTAAAATGAATCATACTTTAATATTATTAATAGACAATGCCCTATGCTAATAAAAGCATGTACACATATACACTCATACATGTAAATCATTATTGCTCGGAAATTAACCAAATATTTCAGGGGGTAATTCCTTCTGGAAATTGAGGTTGGCATATGCAACACAACTTATAGGCCAGCTGGAGAACTGAGGGAGATATACGCCCTTGAAAATCGAGTTTTTAACAAAATTCAGTTTTACAAAATTTTAGAGGCTACATGGAATTCAATGAAGTTTTCTGGGTAATGTTTATGCAATCGAGATATTCGCCACCATGGCAGTAATAGGGGTGCCCACCACAATATTGCGGATCATTTCTGTGTCTTCAAATTGTATGGAAATATAATACAGTATTTTTGACCATTACGTCATATATAACATAAACATAAACCGTATGTTGTAACAAGTGCGTAGTACCCGCCGCTTTCTTTTGAAATGCTCACAAATATTGAGGCGTGACGATACAACGACCAGCACGTAGGCTCTCTTCAAAAAACGGGGAGGCATACGCATTGCATTGGACAGATTATTTACGAAAGCACATGTGAAAACGAGGAATACTATGTGTGCTGGGATTACATGCGTGTAGGACGGCAGTGTAGACAGTATTTCTAGGTTTACAAGCGAGGAATTGACTGAAATGCAAGCTGCAGTGGTCACAGATGACCAATTTCTGGGGCCAGCTCCTGCGAGGGTAGCTGAGCATTGCGCTGAGGCAAACGGTGGAGCAACCTCGGTTAGCTGAGTTTTGTTATAAACAACACATACCGGAGGATCGAACACGAGGTCAGAGAAGTACTATATAAGACCAGAGCGATGGAGACTTCGGGCGCCATCTTGCCTGCCGCTGCCGGAGACTCTACTCGAGGATGCCCAGACGAGAGGACTGCAGCCTGTGGTCCGCCTTCGACGCCCGACGAGAGTCCACCGTCGAAAGAGCTGTCAAGAGTCGACGACGGCAAAGAACGTAAATATTAAATTCTGGTAGGGCGACTTAAAGCAGGATATGGCGCGGGACTTGCAACGGCATTAAACTCCCTTCAAGCAGAGATTGCCTGATTTAAGGTTACGCTATTTTGAGAGTGTTTAATGGCATCAGCGCCCCTTTGCGATACCTTAATTGAAAAGATATATCTGTTATTTGTTGTTGATTAATTGTAGAAGTGGAGCATTGAGTTACCCTTGATCCCTCTATTTAATGGGTGGCCTGCTCCCTCAGGACAGGTCACAGCACAATGCATAAGGCAAACAGGCGCATTAACTATCAAAGTAGTTTTTATCTGTGCATCTTATATATATATATATATTTATTTATTTATATTTATATAGTATTTCTTACGTGCAAGGCATTATTTCGTTACTGCTAAAATTTTTGTGTAATTTTGAAAAGGAAACTGTGGATCTGAGCAACTTACTAAAAAAACACAATATTTCAAAAGTAGAGCAAAATACGGCATCAATGTTCCTTCATACTTGAAGCCACAAAAATTGTATGCAATAAGAGGATAGACACCCGCATTTAATTATTGGTTGTGTGAGGCATTAAACACCTTTATAGATCTCGAAAGCAAAAATTAAGTTATCAAGAAAATGTATTTTAAGTTCCACCTCTTTTCTCAAATTGCAGAAATATCGTTTATAACATAATTTTGCAGGGCATATATCGTACTTAGTAACTGTGCTAGGCTATGAGTTTGAATGGGTAAATATAACTAATTTTCCACAAGGAATTGTCTCCTGAAATTTTCCGGGTGAGTTTCCGAACAGCATTTATATGAAACAGCTACCCATGTACTTCCAATCTATAGCATTTATATAAAAATGTTACGAGCGCCCTGCCAGTTGATAACATTTATATGGAACATTAACCCACGCCCTGCCAATGAATTACATTTATACAAAACATTTACCTTCGCCCTGCCAATCTATAAATTTTTTTTGGAACGGTTACCCACCCCTTGCCAAACTAAATAATTTATATTAAACAGTTAACAGCACCCTAAGAGTCTATACCATTTATATAAAACTGATACCAACACCCTGGAAATCTATAGCACTAAATTGAAACAGTTACGCAAGGCCCTAAAAATGTACAACATTTATATGAAACAGTTACCCACACTCTGCAATATCTAACATTTAAATATGTATTTATTGCTCGGTTATAGAACCAAACTCATAAATTTGCAATTATGATTATTGGTCCCCATTAAAAATATCAGCATGTTACAGCCATACAGAAATGAAAGCTTGCGAAGTAAGCAAATATTTTATTTTAATTACTTACTACGTTTGGCAAATATCAGGTAATGAGAATTATACTAGAATCAGATTTTATCATTTATTGATATTTTAGTAGCAAGAATCCTCCAACTAAAATAGGAAGCTTATCAGTGTATGTGCTCAAGATGCCTCACCCCAGAGTGTGGTCTTCTTGCATACTGCATACTGCACAAGTACGAACTCATAATGCACTTGAAAGTCCTCTTTCTCTCACCATCTTGTTCAACCTAGTGTAGGGTGTGATAGGGTCCACACTGGTCAATATAGTGCAGGGCGTTATAGCATCGCCACTGTTCAATTTAGCGCAGGGTGTGATAGGATCCTCATTGATCAACCTAAGGCAGGGTGTGATAGCATCCTCACTGTCCAAACTATTGCATGGTGTAATAGGCTGGATACTATTCAACCTTGCGCATTGAGAGATATGAATATCAGTGTTCAACATAGTGCAGGGTGTCATATGTTACCTACTGTTACACCTAGTGCAGAGTGTGATAGAATCCTCACTGTTCTACCTAATGCAGAGGGTGATAGGATTCTCCAAGTTAAACCTACAAGGTATGTTAAGATCATCCCTGTTCAACCTAGTGCGGGATGTGAGAGGATCGTTACTTTCAACATATTGCATTGTGTGATAGGTTTCTCATTGTTCAACCTAGTGCAGGTTGTGATAGGATCCTCACTGTTCAAACTAGTGCAGGGTAAGATTAGATCGTCACTTTTCAACCGAGTGTTTGATGTAATAGGATCCCCACTGTTCACTATTGTGAAGTTTTAATATGATCCTCAATCCTCAACCTAGTGCAGGGTGTAATTGGATCGTCCATTTCAACTTTGAGAGGGTGTGATAGGATCCTGACTGTTCAACATAGTGCAGGGTGTTATAGGATCCTCAGTGTTCAACAATGTGCAGAGTCTGATAGAATCCTCACTATTCAACCATGCATGGGGAGTGATAGGATCATCACTGTTCAACCTAGTGCAGCAGAATAGGATCATTACTGTTCAACCAAGTGAAGTTTTACTTGGATCCTCAATATTCATTCTAGTGTAGGGTACTCTAGGTTCCTCACTGTTCAACCTAATGCAGGGTGTGATGGGATCCTCCTTGTTCAACCTAGTGAAAGTTTAATAGAATCATCTACATTTAACATAGTGCAGGGTCTGATATGTTCATCAATTTTAAATGTAGTGCAGGGGTGTGACAGGATCCTCTTTGTTAAACCTTTTACAGGGTTTGATAGGATCGTCACTGTTCAACCTGTGCAGGGTTTGATAGGATTCTTACTCTTTAACCTATTGCAGGGTGTGGTAGGATCTTCACTGTTCAAGCTGTGCAGGATTTTGATAGGATCCTCAATGTACAACCTAGTCCAGGGTGTGATAGGATCCTCCTTGTTCGACCCAGTGCAAGTTGTGATACTTCGTCACTGTTAAACCAAGTGCAGTGTGTGAAATTATTCTCACTGTTCAACCTAGCACAGGGTGTGATATAATCGTCAATGTTCAACCTAGTGCAGAGTTTTATAGGATTTTCGCTGATCAACGTGGTGAATGTTGTGATAATATCCGCACTATGCAACCTAGTTCAGGGTGTAATACGCTGTTTACTCTTCAACCTAGTGCAGTGTGTGATATGATCATCACAGATCAACCTAGTGCAGGGTGTGATAGGGTCCTTCACTGTTCAAACTAGTACAGGGTGTGATGTGATCATCACTGTTCCAAGAATTGAAGGGTGTGATAGGATCCACATTGTTAAACGTGGTGCGAAGTTGTGATATGATCCTACTGTTCAACCCATTGCAGTGTGTGATATGATACACACTGTTCAACCTAGTACAGGGCATGATAGGAAAGACTTTGTTCAACCTTCTGCATGATGTTATAGGTTTCTCACTTTTCAACCTAGTGTAGTGTGGGATAGGATCCTCACTGTTCAATCTAGTGCAGTGTGTGATAGGATCCTCACTGTTCAACCTATGGCAGGGTGTGATAGGATCGTTCACTGTTTTTAACTAGTACAGATCTCTCACTGTTCAGAGCAGTGAAAGGTGTGATTGGATACTCACTGTACAGCCTAGTGCAGGGTTGTGATAGGATCCTACTGTTCAACACATATCAGCATGCGATATGATCCTCACTCTTCAACCTACTGCACAATATGATACGATCCTCCCTGTTCAACCTAATTCAAGGTGTGAAATGATTCTGACTTTTCAACCTAGTGCAGGGTGTGATAATATTCTTACTGTTCACCCTTCTGCAGGGTGTGATGGAATTCATAATTTTCAACCTAGTTCAGAGTGTGATCAGATCCTACCATTCAACCTAATACAGAGAGTGATAAGATTGCCACTTTTCAACCTAGGGCAGGCTGTAAAGGAATCGTCACTTTTCAATCTATTGCAGGGTGTGATGGAATCCTCACTGTTCAACCAAGTGCAGGGTGTGATGGGATCTTCACTGTTCAAACTTGAGCAGGGTGAGATGAATTCTTTACTATACAACATAGTGCAGGTTGCATTAGGTTCGGCACTATTCAACCTAGTGCAGGGTATGATATGATCCTCACTGACCAAACTAGTGCAGGATGTGTTGGGCTCGTCACAGTTCAACCTAGTGCATGGTGTGATATGATCATAACTCTACAACCTAGTGCAGCATGTGATAGGATCGTCCCTGTTAACCTAGTACAGGGGTGTGATAGGATCCTCACTGTTCAACCTGGAGCAGGGTGTAATAGAAGACTCACCGTTCAACCTAGTGCAGGGTGTAAGGGTAATCTCACTGTTCACTTTAGTGCAGTGTGTAAGAGGATCCACACTGTTCAAATTAGTGCAGGGTGTAATAAGTATCACATTGTTTATCCTAATATAGGGTGTGTTATTATCCTCCCTGTTCAACAGAGTGCAAGGTGTTATAAGATTGTTACTCTTCAACCTAGTGCAGGGTGTGAAGGGACCCTCACTGTTTTACCTAGTGCACGTTGTGATGATATCCTCTTTGCTCAACATTGTGAAGTGTGTGGTATTATCCTCACTCTACCTCCAAGTTCAGTGTGTGATAGGATCGTCCATGTTCAACCTTCTGCAGGGTATGTTAGGATCCTTACTTTCTAACCTAGTGCAGGGTGTAATATGATCCTCCCTGATCAACTTAGTGCAGGGTATGATTGTATCCACACCGTTCAACCAAATGCAGGGTGTAATATGATTCTCACTCTTCAGCCTAGTGTAGGGTGTGATAGGATAGTCACTGTTCAACGTAGTGCAGGATGTGATAGGCCCGACAGATCATCACTGTTCAACGTAGTGCAGGATGTGATAGGCCCGACACTGTTCAATCAAGTGCAGGGTGCGATTGGATAGTTAGTGTTCAACCTAGTGCAGGGTCTGAAAGGATACTCACTGTTCAACCTAATGCAGGGTGAGATGAAATCCTACCATTCAACCTAATGCTGAGTGTGTTAGGACATACACTGTTCCACCTAGTGCAGGGTGCAACAGTATCATCACTTTTCAACCTAGTGCAGGTTGTGATGGGATCCTAACTGTTCAACCTATTGCAGAGTCTGATAGGTTCCTCACTATTCTACACTGTGCAGGGTGTGATAGGATCCTCAATGTTTAACATAGTGAAGGATAAATAGGATTCTCAATTTTCAACTTAGTGCAAGGTGTGATAGGTTTCTCACTCTTCAACCTAGTGCATGGGTTGATAGGATCGTCGTATTTCAACTCTGAGCAGGGTGTGATAGGTTACTCACTGTTCAACATAGAGTAATGTGTGATAGGATCCACACTGTTCAACCAAGTGTAGGGTGTGACTGGATCGTCAGTGTTCATCCTAGTGCAGGGTGTGGTAAGATCGTCACTGTTTGACCTAGTGAGTGATGTGAGAGGAATCCGACTGTTCAAGTGAAGGTTTAATAGGATCCGTAATGTTCGACCTATGGCAGTGTGTGATATGTTTCTTACTATTCGAACTAGTTAAGAGTGTGATAGGATCATATTTGTACAATATATTGCAGGGTGTGTTAAGTTTGGCACTGTGCAACCTAGTGCAGGATGTGATAGGAACCTCATTGTTCAAATTAGTGCCAGTTGCAATAGGATTCACTCTGTTCAACCTAGTACAGGGTGGGATAGGTTCCTCACTGTTAACCTAGTGCAGGGATAAGACAGGAGCATAACTTTTCAACCTATTGCACCGTGTGATAGGATCCTCACTGTTCAACCAAGTACAATGTGGGATAGGAATCACACTGTTCAACCTAGTGTAGGGTGTGATAGGATTCTTGACTCCTCAACTTAGTGCAGTGTGTGATAGGTTCTTTCATTGTTCTTGGCTGTAAGTTTAGAATTAGGTGGAGAAATTTCAGCTGTTCTTAAATACGATGTATCTGTGTGCTGAGAAGGTGAAATGAGTTAAATATGAAGGAGTTTCATGATTCAATTGTCGTTTAATGGGCGAATCACACAATAGTAACCCGACAACACCTGCGAGGAAACGGCATAGTCCGCCAAATTTCCGAAATGGCAAAATCCTGGAATCCTGCCTAGGTGGAAACTATCTTGCACAAATTATTTTGTCTCTCTTAACAGTTAAAGAATGGAAGCTGGTTATTTTATCAATTACCTACTATAAATGTAATATAATTTATTTAATACGTGAATAACATGTTACCAACCAAACTGTTCCAATAACTTGGACTGTTTCACAGAACAATGCACACAACTATAGTTGGCAATAATATGTAAAAGTACAACGTTGTAGAACAAAAAGTCACACATGACGACAACCGACACATGAAAAGGATAGTACTACAAGTATAAGGCCCAACACACATACAAAAATTCACACATGACGACAACAAACACATGAAAAGGATAGTACTACAAGTATAAGGCCCAATACACATACAAAAAGTCACACATGACGACAACCAACACATGAAAAGGATAGTACTACAATTATAAGGCCCAACACACATTCAAAAAGTCACACATAACGACAACCAACACATGAAAAGGATACTACTACAATTATAAGGCCCAACACACATACAAAAAGTCACACATGACGACAACCAACACATGAAAAGGATACTACTACAATTATAAGGCCCCAACACACATACAAAAGGAGAGACCCGCTTACAGATTTTACTCCCATTCCAGAGGATTTTCCGCAGCCTGTCAGGTAACAAAGCAATTCGTTTAAATAAAACCTGGTTTGAAAAGTGTGCATATTGCCAGTTTTTGCAAAATATGCCTATTCCAAGCGTACTAGAGCCTGTGCGTCGACCAATTATTTCCATAAATTGGTGGTGGCCACCTGGCTGTAGAAATTGTACTTTATCCAGGCATGTTTAGAGTACTCTCGCGGTACAAATTGCTATTTGTATTCTTACTTACGACTATTTATGACTAGGAGAAACAAATCTTTTATGATGAAGGTACGAGTGGTCTTAAAGCATATTCAAATATATATGCCGGTTAACATTTCAAGCGATCTTAAATATATGAGAGCACGTAAAAACCCAGTCCATATTTTTTACCAGTTGATATATTATAATTCTGTAGCGGTTCTGTATCTGTCTTGTAATGTTATCTATGTTATTTACTAATCAGTTACTTATCGTTGTGGAATTGTGGTGTAACACTCATTTTGTTTTAAGCGTTGTTGTTGTGTGGTGGCATTATGCTCTGACGACAGGATCGTGTCTCTAGGTATTATACTAGGAAGATATACCGTAATATTTTGCCGGTGAATTATAATGTTGATAAATAGGATAAAGCATGACTCGTGAAAGTATAAGCTGCTGAAGGGAGTTACATTCTGCTTTTTTGTTTTGTTTTGTTCTACATGGTATTACTGCGAAGGTTCGCAGTGGTCTTCCAGAATTTTGTTTCTTCAGTTAACTCTTTAATGCAAAGATCCGAAAGTAATCATGAATTTTAATGATATTGATGTTCGTGATATTATTTGCGGGAAGACTTTTCCTGTTCATGGAGGCTTTAATTAGTATAGTCAAGGAATGCTTTAATTAGTACTTTTGGTAATGTTCTTTTATGTTATCGTAAGAAGATGAAGTTCGAGACTTGCGATAAAATCTGGTTGTATCAAAAGTCGGTTGGTACCACTGGTAACTTCCATATACTTGGTCATGTAGAAGCTGATTTAATCCGTAATAAATATTATGTTGCTGTATAAGCACTTCAGTATTTTTATTTTCTTTATGTTGTAATAGTGGCTGTTTGGTTTTCTCAGGCATCTCCAGTTTCTCCCGCCCTTGCATTCCGGTGCTGGTCCATACTCACCATACTTTATCCTCATAGTATTTCAAAACTTACATAATAATAGCCAACTGGAACCTCTCCACTTCACTATTTTCAAGTTTGAATTATAATTTTTATTTTTAATTTATGTCTTACGGAATTTGATTTGACAGTTGTGTGTGAAAGTGGAATCCGTGTTAATGTCGGTAAAACGTAAGACTGATCGCTTGGAAGGTTAGCTGTCAACAGAGAAATTATAATATTTCGATATATTTGTTTGTTTGCACAACCTCTTAAATTATATTCTGTATCAATACATAGTATAAATGAAAGGAAGTCCCTGGCGCGCGTCTGTCGGTTTGTATGACTTCGCTAATCTCGAGAACCGCTGAATGGATTTGGATTCCGTTTTTACTGTTATGATATGCAGTTATCGAGGAAGGTTTATGTGTATCAGCATTTGCCGTAGCACTTATAAGAGCTAAGCATTCAGGGCATTTGTAAATCAAGTCGGGAAAACTGAGATATTTTGCTGCATTCTAAGCATGCTCTACCAAAACTAAAGGGCCGATTGTTATAATTCTTTCATTGTTAGCAAGCTACATTCTTCCATATAGCTAGAAATATATTTCAAGTGGTGTTTCAGAGGCCCAGTGTGTAGATTAATCTCAAGTGGACCCACACTGGACTAGTGGGTACAGCGATACCAAGTGGGGAAGCACGTTTCAGTGGCTAGAGTGTTCCCAAGTGAGTGAATAGAGCGATTTCAATATTCGAAATAAATCAATGCCTAATGATGCGGGCGAGAGTACAGCTAGTTATATTAAATTAGTTACTTCATTACATTTTTTGTGGAAAAATATTTCGTCAACTCTGTCCACACGACATGCAATTAAAATTTTTTAATACAAATACCTTATTGAGATAATAAAAAATGTTTAAAGTTTTAAAATATGTGTAAATCAGGAGCTTTTCTTTATATTTTACCTTATTTTTAACATGTGCGGCATTAAAAGAGTTCCTCGGTCAATTCCGTGAACTTTAATAAAAGTTCAGAAATATATTAATATTTACTTGTCGCCTCAAGACTCATCCCCATTTTCCTATTTCCTTCTTTCTCCTTCCACAGACATTAATTTAATGCTTTCTTGTATGTTTATAGAGATTCTTACACTTTCTGTTAAACAATGTGAGAATTTTTTTAAAAATAAATCAGCAACTTTAATTTTTATGCAAGTTTTTTACGATTCAACTAATTTTAATTAACTTAAACATTTTTCGTGAAATTTTAATATTTTTTTCAAAAATTCTGAACTAATCCATTCCCATGTGGTTTGACAAACATAATACATCCAATAACATTCTAGCTTAAAATTTGTATTATCCTATATTATAAACCTATATATATATATATATATATATACATACATATATATGTCGGTAAGGTGAAACTGTTTAATTAATACAAAATAAATAAGTTTAAATAATTGGAAGTTCCTACACTTATATGCATAAAAACAAAACTAAAAATTTTAATTCTACTTGAATACTTATACCTTCTTACCTTCCGTCGTTACCAATTTATATTTGGGCCGCTAAGGCCACATGAGTTCCCCATGGAACTGCTATACAAGAATACAAAAATCTACAATAAATGGAGCCCGAAAGGAAAATAGCATTACCTAAGCACCAAACAAAACTGGTTTTGGCAAAACACTTACCCAAAACGGCGCAAAAAATATATAATCACACGATGAAAAGCAATATACTATAATATCGAATGAATAAGGCGACTACATGTTTCTGTAAATTGTTTGGTTTATTTATTTCTTCATATATAAATAGTATAATTTTTACTTCGCCATGCCACTTTGCAAATATTAGACTTGATAAAATATTTGATTTGAGGAAATATTATAAGAGATGAACAGTTTGTGGTTAAAAAATAAAACATATTTTTTTCACCATTAGAAACACCTTTAACAGGCCCCATATCAGAATATATGCTTCTTTTGGAGTTCAAGTGGAAAAATGTGTAGTGATTTATATGGGAATCTTATAATGTAAACATATAACACTGGTAAACGAAGTATCTTTGAGTTCAGTTCAGTTGAGGCATTTAGGTGGATCATATAAACGAGGTCTTGGGAGCCAATGAGGGTGAAATTAGTTGATAATAAAGCTGTGTCGGAATGCAAAAATGGGGTAAACGGGATATCCCTTAGAAAACTCATCGACCATCGGCATCGTCCGGCACGATTCTCACTAGCGAAAATTCAGGAGAGACTCGGCTGGGGATTGAACCCGGTTAACATTGGTGTCCCCGACGAATTGCCGTATTTCAAATAATGTGCGACATTCCACAAATATGATTTCAAGCAGTATTTAAACATCAACCTGTGAGTGAAAAAAGTTATTAATACATATAGGTAAATTCATATTATTTATGCCATAACATTTTGTATATCACTATCTAAAACAAATCACTTGGTTTGAGCCCCTGATAAAATTTCCCGAGAAATTAAAATCTTGTTATAATATGTATAAAATTATTTTCTCTTCAATGGACTTCAAAATTAATGATACCATAAATTTCTAAATTGGAAGAATATATATATATATATATATACTAGTTACATTACAATACACACACACACATATATATATATATATATATGTGTGTGTGTGTGTGTATTGTAATGTAACTAGTATATGTTCCCTCTCGCATCAAATGTATTCAAGAGCATAAATTAATAGTAAATGAACGCAAAATATGGGAACAGAAATATTGCTCTTCAGGGCCGCGTACATCAATGTATGGCAAGAACCGTGTTCCACATGACCATATATCCGCGTACATCAATGTATAGCAAGAACCGTGTTCCACATGACCATATATCCGCGTACATCAATGTATGGCAAGAACCGTGTTCCACATGACCATATATCCTCGTACATCAATGTATGGCAAGAACCGTGTTCCACATGACCATATAGCCGTGTACGTGTTCAGAGAAACAAAATATTTAGGTGTCGTGTAATGGTGATTCAGTATGACTGACACAACCATTTAATGTTCAAGTAGGTTTTAGAAGGTTGTAACGTATTTACCATTTCACACATAGCACACCGGGTGCAAATAGAGGCGTATACAGGCATGAATTCAAAATGTTCACAAAATAACAAATATGAAGTAGCAGTCATTTTGTACCGACATCTGGAACACAAGGTAGCCTGATTACACTCGGAAGCTGGACATATGATCTCGAAGCTGCTGGACACTAACCTGGGAGTATAACTTATAAATGAAAATTGTTTTATTGCCCAACATTTGCCAGCCAGAAAAATTCATTTGCCATGCATTTATTCAAGAAAGTTTCTGGTTCTTCTATTTACCAGAATATGCATAACGCACAACATGTTTATTTCAGCTTTTGACTTTTATTTGACTTTTCATTTATTTTCCACTTTACAATTAATTTATTTAATTTATGCTGAAACAAAATATAAGTCAAGAATCCTCTATGGCAATATGCAAGAAGATACAAAAAAAATAATTCTAACTGCCGTTAGGTAGTGATCGTTGCTAACAAAGCCAGTATAGAATTATGCATTAGGTGTGCAAAATATTAAAAAATATTTCTGGCTGTCAAATATTCATTAAAATTGTTCAGTTTCAAAACTAGCAAAGACTGAATTAATATTCTTTAATAACTGGCTTGGCTAACTGTCTTTTAAACGGAGATACACAGGAACTGTCTAAATGGGCATTTGTGATGAATAAGGCTGGAACTTCTAATTTTGCTGCATATCCAAAATGGTGCCGGCTGTAAAGTTCTCGAATGTTTTCTATTAAAAGTGATGTCATAATATTGGAAAAGGTAAAATATCAGTTTCTGTTGTAAAGTAGAGTTTCTATCGTAGAGAATTATTTATTTGAAGGGAGCAGGAAGAAGTGGACGCCTCCGACAATTGCAGGTTTCTTTCGTTTTGTTAAGTTGCTCGCCAACGTGGATCTGTCTAGCCTATTTAATTCCTACAGCTACAAAACTCGAAAGGGAGCTAATCCAGCACACACATTTTGTCGAAAACAAACTGGTTATTCCTAATGTAATCTTGATTGATAGCAAACAAACAATCAATAAAAATTAAACACCTCTGAACGTCCTGTACGGACGAGTGTCCTATCCTGCGTCTGCTCTTATTGGATGGTAATCCGAGCGAGAGAACTGCATAGATGGCTGGACAAGCTACTCTATGCTAATCTCACACAATCAATAGGATTGGAGGATTCTAACCTGGCAGCCAACCGGAAGGCTTTCTATCAAAACTAGGTTCAAACGAACCAAAACCGACGCCCTAACTTAAAAATAGCATAGCTTTTACGTTCCCTAAACGGAGATAATATACAAGAAAATCCCCGAAACACGTAAAAAAATGCCAGACCGAAAATAAAAAAATATATAATCAATTCTAAATTATATACACACAAAAAAAACTGTCTATCTTATCTAAAGATAAATTATTGCCATTCATACAGCTAATTAAAATTGTCCTTTCATCAGAAAATGAATATTGAAAATAAAAATGAACACATGTGCAAATAATTTTCAATTGCTTTCATGAAAATATAACGTTGCATAAATGGCAAGTGCTTTTATTTAACATGTGATTATAAAGACGTGAAAAATAAAATTTATTATATATATATCTGTAAAACATTCTCGAACTTTCTCAATTCCGTTAACGTTAAGAATTTCCTATTATAAAACTTACTACCGAGAATGGTTACAATATTTTTAATAGCTTCCTGAATATAAGGTGTGATAAGCCTATTGATGGTAACTCGATACCGAGCAACATTCCATTCCACAAGCGGAATAAAATAGATAAGCATATAAAAGTAAACTCCCCCTAGATATCTGCAACAAAAAAATACTTGTAAGACATTAAACATTCCATAATTTTATGAATTTAAAGTAAGAAATTAGGAATGTGTTTAAAATTGGAATATTATTTAACATGTGCCCCATGTAAGCAAATAATCACTAACACTACAACAAGAAGATTAAAATTATGTCTGTGAGGGCAAATATTGTCAACTGGGAAAAAACATAATTTAAATCCTGTCTAAATGCAATGATAAACAAATATATTTAGAGAATGTATACGTCATTTTAATACCGTTGGTACATTTGGTTATATTTGAAATTGTTCGGCAACATTGTCACCCTTGGCTGGCCGTGTCTGGGCACATTTCTTATTCACCGTCAAATTCAGCTCATCGCAGGTTTACAATTTGAACTCTCTATTGAAATGGGTAATTTCTAGTCACATTCGATTATATTCCACCATAGTGAATTACATTAAATGATCTTGTGTCATTTTAAGAAACATTTGGATGTGCTACTATTTACGTCTTTAAATCGACGCTATTGATATATTTCAATAACTGTGTTTCAATTACATTTAGTTAAGTCATACGGCAATATTTAACTAAATAAAGTGCATTTGAATACTTTTAGCCATTTTCCTTCAAATTTGTCTTCAGGTAGTCGTATTTGGCCACATTATTGATGTCTCAATTATTAACCTTCCTCACTTTTGATGAGATTTTGCTGTCTATGTTACTGCTTATTTGCATTTGATTATATCTGCATTCCTAAAATCATCGTTAAATAAATTTAGTCATCTTCAATGATATTTGGACATGATGATCACTAGTGGGCAATATCCTTCAAATTAGTAATATTTTGTTGAATCTAAATATATGTAGTCACATGTGATAACGTTATAAATATTTGGTAATAATTTGTAATAAATAAGGAGACCGATTCTTCACCCCTTCTAAAGTGATTAAAGGAGGCGATAGTATGAGAGCAAAGAAACACCCGAAAAAATGCTTTTAGTCAACCAGATGCCTTTATCTAATGAAATATCATAATTTATTCCATGATATTTAAATACACCTTCGCTTGTGGGTTACAGAATTTATTCGAGAATTTATACAGCACATACTGTATGTTTTATCCCATCAAATTTAAATAATTTAGAGAAACAAATTGGACTTTCGTGATGTGTAGCAACTTGCTTAACCTAGATGGCTTTTAAGGCGTAATAATTTTTCGCCTCTGGTTGTAACATTTTTGTACTTTTTCCATGTTTTAAAACACACCTGATATTTACTAGGCACATTCCATCATACTTTGTAGTTCTTGGCCAACTCCATCATACTTAGTGGTGTGATCTTATTTTTTCATTAATAATAATTTGGCCCCATTATTTATAGCCAACTCATGGTTGTCGAATGTTATACACTGCTGGTGGTGATTTTGTCATCTGTGATAGCTCTTGGCTATATCTGATTCTCACTTGGGTCAGCAGTAGTTGAGCGGTTAAACTGCTCGCCTCCAACTAAGACGAACTTGGTTCAATCTCCGGCTGGATCACTCCCGGATTTTCGCAAATAGAAATCGTGCATGACGATTCCGCTGGTCGGCGGGTTTTATCGGGGATATCCCATTCCTCCACTCCAGCATTCCTGTGTTGCTCCATTATCATCCTGTTCACCCTCGCGGTCTATCAAGACCTAGATGTTAAGAACTGCATATATCTCTCAACTCAACATTTGATCTCACATAATTGTATTAGGTACCGGTCAGTCATTTTGTAATATTCTCTATAATCATTTCCCTTTTGTGGCGTTCAACGGCTTTTGTTGTGTGTTTCATAATATTTGGCAATTTTGGTTGTGTATAGTTGTTCATAGAAATCCGATAAAGTTCGGTACATCCTGGATAAAGTTTGTTGTATTTGATTACGCACACTATTGATTGCTGCTAGACACATTTAGTATCAGTGTGGTGCTTTTGGTCAAACTAGTCAACTTATTTCAAATTTTGTAAGAATTAAAAGATTTTTCTTTATGATTTGTACTGCTGAAACAAACTTTGTCATGTTTGGCTAAATACAGTTTATTTATGTTTATTTAAATTGGGGATTATTAGTGGGTTATTTCTTATTGCGTCAGGCATTATTAATCAATATAATAATCACATATTATATTGATGTTTATTTTGGTCAAAATTTGGAAGATTATGTGAAGAGTTTCTACAACTAACATCATAACCTTTTTATATACAGCTTGGTAAATGTGATGTTAGTTCCTTGCATTTGGCCATGTGATGTTATGTCACCTATGAATGCAGGATTATGCCCTTATTTTTAAAGTTACCGAATAATTAAGATGTAACAAAAGTGGAGCGTTGTTACGCATAATACGTTTTTTTAAAATGAAATACTGACTACGCAAGTTACACAAATATCAGGCATCGTCTGTCCGATCACCAGTTTGGCCTTTTTTTTTTTTTTGTACGAATAGCATTACTCAACTACTAGGATATAATATAATGCCAAGACTGGCTTTTCTGGAGACATGCTCAGATTACTTTACAAGCTGTGCCACCACAACTTTATTAGTGTGACACTTCTGTTTTTCACAGGCCTTGCAGAAAGCGGTAGACACATGACAGTATTTTACATGTGGAAGGAAGGGATATATTTACTTATTACGTAGGGAATCTTACAAAAACGCAAAGTAAATACAAAAAAATATAAAAATATTTTATTTGCTTAACTTTTCTTTTAAATTGGAATGATAACATTTTTTTATCACATGAAATTTCTTTTCCATTAAATAAAATGAAAGAAGCTTCAACATATATATATATATATATATATATATATATATATATATATATATATATATATATATATATATATATATTCAACTGCGAGTATAAGCCATTTTCGCACAAATGATTCATGGGATGTAAGTAGATAGGAATTATAGGCCCCAGCACATAGGTATCAGAGAGAAGACTGAGGATCTGGCAGCGAGTTGGCCGCCATGTTAGATTCCCGGATTTCCCACTCTGTCAATCCTGTCGACCATCCACCACATTGTTATCCACCATGTTGGTAGCCAGTATGCCGTCATATTGGCAGCCAGTATGCTGCCATCTTTGTAGCTAGTACATTGCCATCTTGGACCACTATATTTAGAGCCAGTACGCCGCCATATTGTTACTCACATTTGTTCGACTGCCACTTTAGTAACCAGTATGTTCTTTTTCATGGTGAATCATTCTGAAGTTTTTATCCTAATGCTCCCACCTTTTACTCTCTTGCATTCATTTATTCCCTTCTCTCTCTTCTTTCCCTCTCTCTTGCTCTCTATTTATCTACCAATTGTGCGTCATTTATCTCTCACAACTCTTGTATGCGCTCTATTCCACCATCTTGATTTTGGTCGTTTGTTTATATACATTACTGAAGGTCACCATCTTTGTTTACATTTACACGGAGGCCGGGACCTTGGTTTTTTAGTTTGTCTTTTGTTCTATTAGACGCATGCGCTCCACTGCCACCTTGGTTTTGGCATAGGCAGCGTCAGTAACTCGCCCACTATAATTATAATGGTTCAAGTGTTGGCTGCCAGGGGGTGCGGCTTTTTTTTTTTTGGAACTCAAGATATCATCTGGGATGATGCGGGATTGAACTGCGAGACCTTAGGTCGCCAGACTAACACCTTAGACCGCTCCGCTTTCACGACATGTAGCGGGTCAAGAGTTTATAAGAAGTATATCACATGTGGACGAATAAATAATATCTTGTGTCTCATTAAATACATTACTTCTTTATTTTTATATAACTTTGAAGGTTATTATGTACAAAAATTTTTTTAACAATAATATTTAAGTATTTTTTTTATTTTTTAGATTTTAACTTGTAATATTTATATATATAATAATATTTGTCTAATATATTATTTTAGTAATTATTATTACTAAGGTTTAACTTATAAATATTATTCAGGTTTAACTGATATATTTTTACGTATTATAATTTACATTTTAAGTATATATATATTTTAAATATATATTTAAATATATCAATAATTTAACTTTTACTAACTATTGTATCGAGCAACATGTCTGTGAACGAATATTTTCCAGGTTTCTCGATTGTGGTATCACAACAGTCAAATATTCAAATCATAAATGCCTGAAATTGTTATTATTCATCACATTTTATTTAACAATTACAAACAAGTGTATTGAGTGATCTGTCTACAGATGCGTATTTTTTTTAACCAGATAAGAACATTTCATCAAAAAAGTATGAATATGTGACTACGACCAGCCTCATAATATATATTTGTAACATCATACACAAAACTGTATTAGCAAATATATGCCAAGTGATTTTTTAATTATGAACATTGACAATTTACACTTATTTGATTTGTTTCATTTGGGTATAGTATTATTTTTGAATTTCCAAGACTTAAATACTCTCACTGAAATTAGAAAATATTTCCTGTACGTATTCTAGGAATTGTAATTTTTTTCCCACACACATTTTTTGGCATCCACTTAAACTAACGTCAACTTTTATTATAAAACTCCACCCAGCTATCTTGATATCTTGCTCCCTCATTTCGCTTCTCCATAATCATTTACTCAGAAGAAAACCCACCCTAACCTAACTATCTTGTGAGAACACTGAATATGTTATAATTTATTTCTCTCGACATCCTTAACCTAACCACCAGTCGAAGTAAAAATTCTATTTACTCACCTTCGCTGTCCTCGTTTTGATGTATGCTTTTGAGCCATGCTACGGCATGATCTCTCCTAATCAAATTTTTTTTCCTGTTGCTTTGCAAAAATACACGCTTTTGGAAAGACCGTTTTATTTTCTTCTTTCCTGATGATATTTCCCTGTTTCCAGACGGAACACCATATTTGTGTTAATTTTAAGAATATATGTAATTTTCTTTATTTAATTGTACAAACTAAAAAGAATTAATACGTGTTAAGGTTTTTGCTATTTTTAACCTTTATCGCTGAAGATAAAAATGTTGTTTTCATTTCACTCTTGTTTGCCAAGTAGTAAAGTCATAATATATTATTTATTTATCTGCTGCATCTCACCACATAGGGCAGCACCTGTAACATATAATGAATACTGTTAAGTTCATTTTAACAATTTGTTCAAATCACTAATTTTACCGCTGTATAAGTATGTACACTGTATTTTCTTGTATTTTATTAATCTTACTCTACACTTTGTGTTAATTCTGAACCATACAGGATAATATAGTTCATGTTCATTTGCCATAAACAGTGCAAAAAAGCCTGTCAGTATCGAAAAGCATTGTTATTCTATTAACAACTTTATTTTGTCTCTGTATGATTGTGTGTCTGTCCACCGCTTGGATAGGTAGCAGCACTAGTATCCTAATAATATAAAATATTTGTATCAAACTTTTGATTTTCCTGCCTGTAATGTGTTACGCTAGTTTGCTACCTTTATTGTAGTTTATTTAATGTCAAACCTTTTATTTGTTTTGTCGTTATGTAAATTATGTATCAATGCAATGTGTAAGTTTCTATTGTATTTAACTCTGCAATATGGCATTTCGATAATTATAGACTGGTCATGTCGCGAGTTAGGAACATCGTACAGTCGCTGTCGTACATGAAGGAATGTGCTGACCCTATCTTCTACGATTATCACTTCCAAACGATTTAGTTGGTTTTAAAAATTGACTGCCTGATTATAACCTTTTTTATGGTGCAAGTACCATACTTCACCGCCTCGATGAGTGATTTGTACTTACGTTTTGGTAAGTGGTTACAGTAATTGTTTGTTCCATTGTCGGTGCTCCTTTATTGTGTTTCCCTTGTAGTTCTGTTCACTGCGTTTCCCCAGCTACACGACCTAGCCATCTTGGTGATGTGATCTCAGCCTCGTGGTTATCAACTGATTGGACAGCGGCCCACGCTATGATTTAAGCAACAGCGGTGTGTCCACTCCTCGGCCACCGCCTTTTCATCACATGGTCAGATATATCTTCTTTATACATGACATTATTTCTTTACTGCATGTCACCATGGCAGTGGCTGCCTTCAACGTGCTGTGCGATGTTCTATTCTCGACTCAAATGTTCTTGAAAACAACATGTTATAAAATGTAGTCCTTATCTTGTTATATGTCTTGGCATGAAGTGGTGTGGACCACCATGAGCATTTCTATTTACAAGTTTTAAGTTTGTTGGTCCTAAAATAAAATAAAGGAGAAAGCGAGGAAGCTGTAGTGAAAATGGTAAATTTCTGGTGCACCCTAAGTTGTAAAAAAAATCAGAAGGAAAAAAAAGTGTCTGTTAACTGTAACTAGGTTGAAGCAACTCTAATACTCATAACAATAATTATTGTTTTTTATATATTATATATATAATCTCTTCTCGTTGTGTGCGTGGTAAGACAGACAAAAGTGGGTGAAATAAAACCCAAACCAGAAAACAAATTCTTTTATTTGTATAAAAAATAAAGAAATTAAATAATAACTATTACTTTTTGTAAGTGCGCATTCATGTTTTAACTTTTTATTGACGAAAGCTCTAGTGGGTTCTGTATGGTTCTGTATGGTTCTTGAATAACTGCGTACAAGTACATTTGTGCATTCTGTCTCCTTACATATTTATAATTTCTGCACATTTACACACACACATATATATATATTAATCTTGATAATCGATAACGTGCGTGCTCAACTCTCCCGATGAAAGTAAGATACAATTTTTCAAAGTTTATCAAAATTTTAAGCTAATTTTAATGTTTTATTTCATATTTAATGTATGAGATGAGTGGCTTTAAATTAATATCACACATAGTATTACATATACATGTATTACCTCGTTGGAAATAGAAACAAAGAATAAATCAGTATAACTGTACATGTCTGAGTTTAGGTTGAAATATTGAGTAAATCGGCATGTATGCTTGAATTTTGACCCTTCCCGAAAATAAATATAAACATAGTTATATTTAACAACACTTGAGCTACTTGGGAAATGAAAGAAGGTTGAATTTTGTAAATAGTTGTTACACATATCAGATAAAAGTACCTTAGAAGGAGCCAATCAACTGTTAATAAGAATAGATCTTAAAAAACATTCTTTGACTATGGAGTTTATATGTAATAAATCTCTTTTGATTGGTATATGTAATATAGGATAGCACGATTTGAGGGCGATGTGTGCTTTATTTGGATCTTAATTTGGTTTTAATTGATGCTGTATAGAAAATTAGAAAAACACAAATCATTGTAAGGCTTTTTTCTTTTTGTATATCGTTATAATTAATTTAGATATGTGTGTAAAGTGTATTGGAAGACAGACAATGGAGAGTTATTCATTAATGTTGTATGATATATTAATATAATTGTGAAGTATTTAGTGTTGCGTGTAAGGTTTGATGGTATGGGGTTTTTGCAGTTGTCCTGGTATTTTATTTGCAAATGAGTTGTGTGAGTGCATGCTCACTTGTATGGGTTTGTGTGTTGTACTACATATTTGTGTGTGTGCATGTGTGCATGTGTGCGTTGCTATTACATTATGAAATTGTTTGTCATAATAATTCTTTGAAATATCCTGTCTGTGTGTAGTGGTACCGGTTAAAGCCGCATATACGATTGTTTTTCCTCTTGAACTGATGTTCCTCGGAGTTATTTGTGTGTCTCTCCACATATAATGTGTAAACTTGATAAGTGTGTATAGTCATTGTTTATGCGAGTTACATTCCAGCCCTAATAATAATTTTAATAATATTAATTACAAATTCTGAAACAAAGAAATGTACATGACAGTTGAAGTTTGGCTGTTATCTGAGAAGACATATTTCATTTTGGTGAATGTTTAGTTGTTAATTATTCATGCTTGTACGTGATAACTTAGTAAATATTCTTTACATATTTATGCAAGTATACATTTTCACGATTAGGTTAATTACACGGTTACATCATATAACTGCATCACACTTCACCATTCTCGACCTTCGACAGTTGAAATCGAACATTGCACTTTAATTGAGCAATAGGCACCGATCAGGTAATACGATATACAGCGAGCATAATTGAATGCGTACAAATGCATATCAGTGAGTTTTTTATTTTAATTGTTTTGTCTGGGAATCGAAGCTAGGAATCGAACAAATAACATTAATTAATTAATATGAACAGGAATAGAAAGTAGAAATAAATTTCAGTTATATTCAAAATTAAAATAATTATAATTGTTCTGGAAGATACTCGAACTCCTTGTTCTGATATTAACAATTTATTATATAAGGGGTAGCACAAATGCATCACATAAGTTAAATCTGGCAAAATTCGGAAATAAATTAATATTACAGGTTTTGATCAAGTATCGAACCCAAATACAATATTAACATTGTATTAATAACTGTGAGCACCTACCTAACTCATAAATAACATTTGATTAAAATAGGATATGAAATAATATTACGTGGTATATATGTCCTTGATGAGTATGTACTTGGTGATTTTATGACTAACCATGTTTATAAAATGGCTTAAATGCATAATTTACCTTGACAGAATGGGTTTCAGACATAAATGACATTGCCATCGTATTGGATATCGTGCATGATACCTATGTTATGAATTTATTCCCTATAGCCCTTGTGGTTCGGAAATTATGACTACAAAGAGGTTAACTCATAATTAACCTAGCCAGAAAAACTTAGGTTTCAAATGTCATTTCCACCGCGATGTAAATCGGGTACATTACCTATGTTATGAATTTCACCCCTATAGAATCAACGCTTCGGAAATTATAAAAATATTAAACAAAAGGGCTTAAATCCATAACTGGCCTTGTCAGAAAGGGCACAAGGTAAAAAAAAGTAATGTTGTAAGGTAATCGATGTGTTGTATTTGATACTAAGAGTGGTTACGTAATTATTTTAAAAATAAAATAAATATAATTTCTGTGCTTACTAAAATTCAAGATGGCTATGCCTATAGTTACGTGATCCATTTTTCATAACGTCATGGTCATATCTAAAAAAAAAAAAATACAAATCTATTGCCAATTTTCTCTCTTATGTTTGTTTTGTATAAAATATTTAGTTTCATTTTAAATTTAAAGACATTACTTTTCTTTAAACAAAATTACATTTTGAATATTTGGCTATACACTGAATCTCCTTTAAAATACTAGCTCGTGTTCATGTCGCTTCATACATGTATGTTTGACAATTACATTTTGAATATTTGGCTATACACTGAATCTCCTTTAAAATACTAGCTCGTGTTCATGTCGCTTCATACATGTATGTTTGACAATTACATTTTGAATATTTGGCTATACACTGAATCTCCTTTAAAATACTATCTCGTGTTCATGTCGCTTCATACATGTATGTTTGACAATTTTAAAGTTGTATGTACACTTTTTTATATAATTAAGATGTATTTTTTCAAACTCCGACTGTGTGAGTTCGTAAATGTTACTTTTATTTATACCATTAAATCTTACTTATTCACTGGCAGGGCAACAATGATTAGTCAGTCGCTAGCGAGTTGGCAAGAAGTTTATTCAACTTGTATGGTATGACCCTTCCTGCGCTGACCAAAACATGCGTTATTTACGAATTAAAGCTAGTCTTTTCCCATGGCAACTTGAATGTGAGGTTTTCCTTTTTCCTGAAATCTTTACAAAATCGACTTTGGTGTAAGAGGTTAAAGATTTGAAATTTTTTTTACTTAATGTTGTTTACCCTTTGATATGTCTCTATATAGACATGGTTGACATAGTAAATATTTGTGCTTGTATTTATGTTTAAAGTGCGAAATATTCCAAGCCTGGTTAGCGATGTTGCTGGTTGCGAATATATCTCTAGGCGATAGTATTGGGGTTTGAATCCAACGTCATGTTGTGATATTCAGAAACATTTTTTTCGCTTTGCAGATATTGTCAATTCATTATCTGTAGAAAATACATATATCGCAGCAGTCACGGAATCCACATTTTCGTATTTAGCGACGCCTAGATATTGTTTACAATTCTGACGATCTCTAAGGCTCACATTTTTTTAAAGCAACAATGTTATTCTCCTTCATCGCCCACTGTTTTGAATCACAATGCCTGCTTACGTAATGTTATGGGTGATTTAGCTGAAAATGTTTGCAGAGTTACGACAGTGTTCGGCGAATATTACAGGAATAATCTATTAAAGGTGAAATATAAAGTGTAGGATACTTATTCTGGAGACAAGATGAAATACTATGTTTGTAATGTTAGTGCTAATACAAGTTTTACTATGTTTATTAACAACTTTATTGGTTTAGAATTCAAATGCACCGATACAAGTATTTAAGCTATCTGCACCAGTTAAGCATTTTGCAGGGACCCATGTTCGAGACCAAAAGCCATACGAATATTAATTCACTTTCGGACTTTAGAGAAAAAAAGCGGTAATTTTCCCCAGTGTTTGGCATCTAAACTAGAGAGCCATATTGTTCGTAACAATAATAACGTCAAAGAAATGATTTTGTATCCGTTGGCACCAACAAATTCTTACGGTATAAACAATTTTGTCCTTGAACACACACATTTTTCCGAGAATCAAACGATGGATTTTAAGGCGGTGGTGTTCTTTCTACCGTGGATTTACTTTCGTTTCACCGTAGCATAATTTTCTGATAAAATATTTGAAAACGAGGGCGGCTAGGACATATGGCATTATCTTAATACATGTATAGTTTTTCGTCCATAATATTTTACCCACATTGGTTTTGTTCCATCTTTAAGCTTAATACAGAGTGTTAATTAATTACTTATTTTTCTGTCTCACATGGGAAAACACACACAGAAATTTGTTTGTTTTTGTTCAGAAAGTTTGAAAAGTAACTATGTGTCTAATAATAATGCTTCAATTTTAATATAAAATCCTAAATGTATATTGTGGTTTTTTTCAGTAAGCTATCTCAATTTAATTCTATGTTTTTAACCAATCGCCAGTGTAACAATGTGAACGTCAATACGAATTTGACTTATTCCTTAGAATTAGTTGGAAAGCTTTACGTGACAGATACGTACAAAAATATATAGTCTATTTGCAGTTTCTTCACGCATTTTGAATCAATCTTTGAAAAAATAACCCCATGTATGATATTTTAGGTTGTTTCCTAAATATGAAGTGTACCGCAGGGGTTTCATTCTTGTGTTATCTTGAAAGTACCTTATTCTATTACTAATTTGAACATTTCTTTATTTTTATGTATTAGCTAATAATATGTCGATTATAATTAATACAGATGAAATAATTGAGAAACTATGTGTGTTTGTAATGTCTAGTGGGAAGTAGTTTTTACGCAGAATATTGTTAAGCAGAGTGCGCACGAATGCGGCGCGTTGTCCGTGTGGTGTAATTCTATAGACTCCATTATAGCTCAGCTTCACCGAGGAATCCTCGCCAGCTATTCTAGTAAGAATTTCCTTCTTGACTAACAGTTTCACTTGATCAACGTATGAATAAAGTAAGCAGGCCCATTGCAAACATATAGTGGAAGAATAAACACTGTGCATTCAAGTAAAACCTTGGGCAGGGCTTTCAAAAGTGTTTGCTGTAAACAGTCTATATTGCATGCAAGCCAGGGGAACATTATTGTTCCCCTGGCTTGAAAGTCGGGGAGTCATGCGTGTTAAGCTGAATATGCTGTCGTACTTATATGTTTCCTATATAACCACATTTCATCTCGAAAACAGCGTTGATAGTAGAATATAACTTTTTCAACGCTTACAGTCCGTTTCATATCACTTCAGTAAATTTTGACAAGTCTCGAAAAGAAGTGTCGTCATTATGTATTCCTCCACAACAGCTGTTCTGCCGGTGGAGAAAAACTACGAATTCAATGATAGGCATTGAAGAATAGATAATTACCGTAGTAAAGCTACCGCTATTACTGGTTGACATTCCCGACTGTTTTATCTTATTATGCCCACGTAATATACTAATTTAACTTCTGCTAATTTTAGGCCACGAAAATTTGAATAAAATACCTGGTGTGATACGAAATGTTCAGCAAAACTTAAATTTCCATGTAAAATTCGTTACAAATTCAATAAAATAATTTACGGTAAAACAAGAGTAGTAGGGAAAGGAGAGTGCTGGTGTAGGATTCATGAATCAGAGCCTGGAGCAAAGGGCGCCATGTTGGAAATTTCCCGTTTTCTTCCCGTTTATCTCACAAAATTGTTCGTTTTAACCCAAAAATCGTTCGTTTTAACCCAAAAATGCCTTAAAATTTCCTTTTATCTAAAAAAAATTTCCCGTTTTTCCTTAGAAATGGTAGAAGCCATTCATGTACACAAACAAGGCATCCAAAGAAAATTTCTGCCAATTTTTATGTCAAACTTAGCTTCCTTACAGAAACCTGGCTACTTATATACTCGTGAGAAGGCACCTTAACATTCAATGTTCCACCCACTATAACTCTAGCATACCCCAACCATTCGTCCACACAGAACATACAAAGTAAACATACATCTTATGTCAGTGCCACAAGCCACTTCTTTTCATACTATCCACCATGTGGACTGACACCCGTCAAAACATACTGAACATCCATAGCAAACACTTTAACTCAAGCTTGCCTTAGTATTACACACATACATACTGTCCTCACCATTCGACATACGCCAACAATTGCAAGACAGATATACCAGACAAGACACTTAATATAACAAAATAACTCAGGGATATGCATTTTCACGCATTCACATATGCTCGCTGTATATCGTATTACCTGATCGGTGCCTATTGCTCAATTAAAGTGCAATGTTCGATTTCAACTGTCGAAGGTCGAGAATGGTGAAGTGTGATGCAGTTATATGATGTAACCGTGTAATTAACCTAATCGTGAAAATGTATACTTGCATAAATATGTAAAGAATATTTACTAAGTTTTCACGTACAAACATGAATAAATAACAACTTAACATTCACCAAAATAAAATATGTCTTCTCAGATAACAGCCAAACTTCAACTGTCATATACCTTTTCTTTGTTTCAGAATTTGTAATTAATATTATTAAAATTATTATTAGGGCTGGAATGTAACTCGCATAAACAATGACTATACACACTTATCAAGTTTACACATTATATGTGGAGAGACACACAAATAACTCCGAGGAACATCAGTTCAAGAGGAAAAACAATCGTATATGCGGCTTTAACCGGTACCACTACACACAGACAGGATATTTCAAAGAATTATTTACAAACAATTTCATAATGTAATAGCAACGCACACATGCACACATGCACACACACAAATATGTAGTACAACACTCAAACCCATACAAGTGAGCATGCACTCACACAACTCATTTGCAAATAAAATACCAGGACAACTGCAAAAACCCCATACCATCAAACCTTACACGCAACACTAAATACTTCACAATTATATTAATATATCATACAACATTAATGAATAACTCTCCATTGTCTGTCTTCCAATACACATTACACACATATCTAAATTAATTATAACGATTTACAAAAAGAAAAAAGCCTTACAATGATTCTGTTTTTCTAATTTTCTATACAGCATCAATTAAAACCAAATTAAGATCCAAATAAAGCACACATCGCCCTCAAATCGTGCTATCCTATATTACATATACCAATCAAAAGAGATTTATTACATATAAACTCCATAGTCAAAGAATGTTTTTTAAGATCTATTCTTATTAACAGTTGATTGGCTCCTTCTAAGGTACTTTTATCTGATATGTGTAACAACTATTTACAAAATTCAACCTTCTTTCATTTCACAAGTAGCTCAAGTGTTGTTAAATATAACTATGTTTATATTTATTTTCGGGAAGGGTCAAAATTCAAGCATACATGCCGATTTACTCAATATTTCAACCTAAACTCAGACATGTACAGTTATACTGATTTATTCTTTGTTTCTATTTCCAACGAGGTAATACATGTATATGTAATACTATGTATGATATAGTTTAAACCCACTCATCTAATACATTAAATATAAAATAAAACATTAAAATTAACGTTCTTTTTATCTGTCATCAAGTTAAAGACATGCTAATATAATATAGTGTAAAAACACACATTCGAAGTACTTATTATGGGACTAACATCAACTTTATATAATGCATGTCGATGCACTACCTTACATACCCTATAATAACCAAAGACATTTTCATCCCTTTAATTATTCCAGGATGACTGTTTTGTGAATGGCTGACAAACTCACGCAAACTTCTGAAGAATCCTATGTTTCATTAATATCTCAGCAGCTTAACATTTTGATAAACTTTTAAAAATTGTATCTGTCATGATAGGTTAGACTTACATCGGGAGAGTTGAGCATACGCGTTATCGATTATCAAAATTATATATATATATATGTAAATGTGCAAAAATGATAAATATATAAGAAGACAGAATGCACAAATGTACTTGTACGCAGCGATCCAAGAACCACACAGAGTAGGTTGATATGTCTGTTAATCGCGTATCAAGTAAATTAAACAAAGCATTTTTGTTATGAATATCGAACTGCAAATAGAATGGATTTATTGAGTTGCAACCAAATGCCAAAGGACCGATGAAAAATAAAAAATACAAGAAAGGTTTACAACTATAGAATTGAGAATATACTCATTGTTTCATTGCAAGACAAACTCAATTTTAAGAACTATTATTTACATATTCAATAACTAACATGACTAACTTCACTCTTAGTATACATCTTACCATAACAAAACTAATATCCCACTAACATATGTGTGATATTATTTATAGCTTATATGAATGACAGCTTGCCACACACTACACAACAAAAACCAAAATAATGTGCCTTTCCATTAACTATCCTACTTTATATTCAACTCCCATACAGCATTCATCATCTCGCTCCACCAATCTATCACAGCTCATCAACACACACACTGACAGAATAACACAAGATCACACACAAAGAACCTAAAATATTCCAGTTGGCAAAACCTGCTCCATACAAGACGTGTTACTAATAAACCAAATTGATCCAAATTATCACAAAATGACCCAAAATTATCCAAAATAACCCAAAACTTACCCAAATTGATCAAAATACACTCCAGAATACACACAAACAACCAAACATAACAATCTTTAACATTATTCCATCAATATTTCCATCAATCTTTATCAATCGTTACCAATCCATTATCTTCCATCAATTTGCCAATCTTTGCCAATTTTTACCAATCTTTCCATCATTCCGTACCAATATTTATCACTCTTTCCTTCAATCATTCCCAATATTTACCAATCTTTAGCAACCTTCATCA
This sequence comes from Dryococelus australis, assembly GCA_029891345.1. NCBI lineage: Eukaryota > Metazoa > Arthropoda > Insecta > Phasmatodea > Phasmatidae > Dryococelus > Dryococelus australis. The sequence continues at coordinate 96,063,376 of CM057006.1, read as the reverse complement.
ACCTTTCCTTAAATCTTTACCCATATTTACCAATCTTTACCAATCTTTCCATCAATCCTTAACAATCTTTAACAATCGTTACTAATCTTTATTAATCTTATCATCACTCCTTTCCAAATTTTACTTATATATTTATCAATATTTAAAAATTTATACTAATTCAAGTTCTGTAGGATCTCTCTAACCATACATATAAGAAAAATGTTTCACACCCTGAGAAAAACTGAAGTGTTAACCACTTCCTTGGTTAATGTCATAGGATGATGACATAGGATCTTAAGCCAATGTTGCAAATAAACTGTATAAAACAGAAAGAAACACATTTTTTTATTAAAATTTTATTTTTTTGCAGAAATATTCATAAAAACATCACGATTGGGAGCACCCGAAAACCCCCACACTAGTATTTGGAGGTTCTCAGGGTGCTCCCAATCACGATTGGGAGCACCCGAAAACCCCCACACTAGTATTTGGAGGTTCTCAGGGTGCTCCCAATCACGATTGGGAGCACCCGAAAACCCCCACACTAGTATTTGGGGGTTCTCAGGGTGCTCCCAATCACGATTGGGAGCACCCGAAAACCCCCACACTAGTATTTGGGGTTCTCAGGGTGCTCCCAATCATGATTGTTTTATGATATTTTTCTTTAAAATTACAAATCTGCTCAAAATTAAGTTCCTTTTTGTTTTATATATATTAGATTTTAAACATTAGCTTAAGATCGTATGCCATCATCCTATGCCATTGACAAAGGAAAAGTTTAACATTTTTCATTATAATGAAACATTTTCTGCAAACATCAGTTACGTTGAGAGTTATAAGATTCTAGAGTTAAGCCCTACTTCTCTCTATGGGAGCATGGATCCGAGTTTCACACCTGATAAATAATTTTTAAATACATATATTAAGATATTCGTGATGGAGTTTGAGTTTGAGTGACACATAAACCAATTGTTCTGTGGTGAAAATAGTATAGAATCATGCGTCAAGTATGAATGTTTTCACCTATTTGATGTTTGTGATGGAAGTCAGATCGTTACGAGTGAAATCGTATAGTGATAGTGTATACCTTTGTTATATAAACATGTTAACAATGGTTGAAGACTAACCATCTGTAACATCTTCAGCAAGGGTTTCCGATGAGTCTCTGGAAACAATACAGAAACAATAATGTTATTGTGGAAAATAATTTTACTTTCAGTTGTCATTCACATAGACCTGAATGTAGTCATTGTTAGTTCAGATCATCATAACAGTCGTTCCACTCTGATAAGTGTGATACTGTGTTTACTCGTAGTGATATCCTATAAAGACTTAAGAAGAAGTGTAAATGTATGGGTTGTCGATCATCGGGAAGCGAATGCAAGTTTTGCAGCAAGACATTTGGGACCAGGTTTAGCTCTAGACAACCTGACGTGAGTAATTGTACATTTGCCATTAGTTACAAGACAAATGCATGTGTTAACTGTAATGTTTATACGTGAGTAGGGAAGCATACCTTAGCATTACACACATACATACTGTCCTCACCATTTGACATATTCCAAAAATTGCAAGACAGATATACTTCAAAAATATATCACCCAACATACCATCTATGGTAACCCAAGTTAATGAGGAAAATTTTATAGTCCAGACCAACCCTAGAACACAAATATTCCTACCATCTGTTAAACAAACATAACTTAATGTACTAAAGTCCCAAGTACCATTCCGTACCAAGAGCATGTTGGAAGTTCATCATCAGCATGATCGGCAACTTCGTGCCTGATTCCTGCTCCTTCCAACATGTCGACAGCCGAACCATCTGGACCTACTAGTGTATGATCTACAGAACTTTCAGTGGCTAATCTGTGCCGCTTTTTGCTGCAAGGACTTTGCCTTCAAGCTTAAAGCACGGCGACACAAAGTTTATTAGTGCCAGAAAAGTCGGTTTCATACTTAATGAAGGACTGAGATTTGTATAAGGATGTAGATGAACATAAATATTTTAAAAAGTTTATTTGGTAGTAATAAATTTAAATATAATTTGTAAAAACAAAAATACCTGAATATTGTATTTCTTATTTGAATCCTGTATCGAAGCCAGTCTATTAGACCTCGTTAGGAACAGCAAGATATGATTTTAAGCTAATTACTATTATGGTAATACAAAGGACTTTAACATACATTCCTAGATCTAGAAATGATGCTTCCATAATTGAAATTCACGAGCCTGGTCTTAATAGATCGCAAATTATATTTATCTACCTAAATGTCGGTACACATTTACACGCTTACAGCCCCGACATGCTATATAAATATTTTAAAATGTATATATAAGAAAATTATTACAAATTGTAATACAGTATAGTGCATGGCTTTGCATAAAAAAACTGCCCTAAAATATGGTATAATTAAGCCATACATAAACTGTTGAAAAATATAAAATCCACTGACAATTTTCTATAATTGTAGGCAATTTAGTCGAAGTAATCTTGTGGTGGTTCAGTGGTCAGTATACCCAACTTCTAATCAAAATGATCCTGGTTCGAATCCTGTGTGAACATGATATTTTTTTTTTATGTTACTAGTTGTCATGGGAAAGTGTGAAATTTACAAAGTTTAAGATTTTTGAACTGTATTTACATTGCAAATACCTTAAAAATATATTTTTACTACACCTTTAAAGATTTTTTCGGCATTATTTAAATGATTTATGAAATAAATTTAAATAATTCTACTTGTTTATTTATGCATCGATTCCTAGATGACTGTGTACAAGGCCGGTTAGCCAAGGGCCTCGCGGTCATTTATACTGTGTTCCTTCCTTGCGCGGTGCATGTTGATGACATCACTTCACACCACTTTTTGATGATGTCACTCTTTGTGTGTCGCAGCAGCGTGTCTGCCCTGGCGGACCTGTCGCGGCTGAGTCGCAGGCCTGTCGGCGTGGTGATGCATGTGCGGTTACAAGGCTAGGCAACTTAATTTTCATTCAACAGCTAAAGCGAATTCATTAAAGTAAAATTATATGAAAAAATATTGTTTTATAAAAAAACAAAGTATTGAAATTCAATATGTTTTACGAAGTCCTGCCTGGAATGTACTTGACAATAATTTTATGTATATTCTCGTGTATAGAAAGTTAAGTCATTAAATTCGTAAATAAATGTACACACCAACGACCATTCGCTCACACTAGCAGGCGAAGAAGGAACTATGTAGACGGTGGAACGGAACAAGTGTGAGTAATTGGTCGGAGGAATGAGCGAGACAAGAGAGAAAGGAAAGCGAGATAGCAAAAGGGAGAAAAATATGGAGATAGAGAAAACGAATTTGAGAGACAAGATATAAAGTAAAGAGAGGAAGCAAAAGAGAAAAATATTGAGAGAGAGAAAGAAAATGTGAGAGACAAGATATAATGGTAAGAGAGAAAGAGATGTATAGAGGAGAGAGGGAAATAGAGTGATATAGCGCAGAATGATAGAACATGAAAAATAGACAGAATGGTGGTATGGCATCACAATTGTATGCACCTTGAAAATACGAGTCCGTTGATATATAATGCTTTGTACTTGTGCCTTTAAATATTTGTATCATAAGAATTTATTTAAATTTTAAAAAGTGATTAAAATAAATTTATTAATACATCATTATTGAATGACCCTTGAAAATATGATTTCCATGATATTTAAAAAACACTTAATACTTATGCTTATAATTTTCTGATTATAAAAATACATACTCTATAAATCAAAAACAAATAATTTATAAAATAATTTAGTTTTATCGATTTTTCATTGTTTCGTCTATAAGCAATAAGGAAGCCATACAAATTGGCTGAAATTGGCTTTGGAAGGATTGTGTTTGCACATGAGTGGCTGCTACCATTTTTAAGGAAAAATGGGAAATTTTTAGGGAAAAGGAGGAAATTTCAAGGCTTCTTTAAACTAAAACGAACGAATTTGTGAGAAAAAAACGTGAAGAAAAGGGGAAGTTTCTAACACTGCGAACTTGGCTCCGGGCTCGGAATAATAATCCTGCACGAGATCTCTCCTTTCCCTAATACTAACAAGGTTTCTTTAAAGTCTAAAATACATTTCAAATATATTGACAACAATGTAAGAAAACATTGTTTTTAAAATGCACGAACACTGTTTCCTTCATAATTCCTCAACACGTGCCTAACGTTTCGTTCATTATTTCACTATAATTACTTGTCAGCCACTAATACAACATACAGTTTTGCTCATAATGATCGTAATAACGATGTGATAAAAAATGGCTCTGCTCTTCTCCTTCTTCCTCCTTTATTTCTGTACAGATCAGTCATTACATTTTCCACATTTTCCATATTTCTGTCTAGCAGTTTACTCCAATACAGCTGTCAAAGCATTGTTGTTTTAACTAAGGTGTGCTCGATGTTTACATAAATATGTTCTTTAAGTGTTATTCATCTTGGCCCTTCGTATAATTAGCATGTACTCTACTCCAGTGCTGTTCTCTCAGAAGAAGATTAGGTTTGAAATTAGGTATTAAATGTGGTCATATCAGAAGTTGGTAGGTACTACTGGAAATATGCATGTATTGGGCCATGCCGAAGTTATGTTTAACCATTAGTAATGAAACTAAAATAATCATAAAATTTGTGTGTGTTTAATTTATTAAATTTGTTATTATTTAAAAATATATATGATCTTTATGGTTATTTGGTTTGTTATTACAAGAGAGTTGATTACACAGACAAACATACTTACACGCCACTGATTAACCCACACCTCTGACAGTCGAGAGTGATATAAGTTCCCACTGGGATCTCATTAGGAGCATGCCACTCTTGTGGTGACATACAGTTGTAAATGAACAGTTGGTATAATGATCCAGCATGCAGCCATAAGCTTGAATTTAGCCATTACTACTTATATTAGGCAGATGTAATTAGTATTTACATGAAACTAATCTGTATATAACTCGAAAAATGTAAACAATATAGTTTTTGTTGCCAAGTACTCTTTTCTTCTACAATCATAACATCAATAACAATCATCAGCTGACACAGCACTTTGAAAATGGTGGTGGAATAATTTTTATTTTAGTTTACAAGTTCCTCTTAAGTGACTGAGGAATAAATGCCTCTTTGTTTTTTTCTGAACACAAATAATTAAATTATTTAGCATACCACGAGGATGTATTGTCCCTACAATTCTCATTACGAGCGAATAAGTTCACTGTGAGTCGTTACATGTTTGTCACAATGCTTTAGTTTAAAACATGAGCAGGGCAATGCACATTGCGTCTTCGTAGTAATTTTGGAACATCAATAATTAATTAGAGAAAAATACCATATTAAGATAACAATTCCAGAATAATTTCATTTAAGCTATTGGATCATTGCAACAATTTATACCCTCCTTTAAAAATCAAACAAAATATTAGCAATGAAAAACACTCAAATACAATTAATTTTAATAAACAGTCAGTACAATGTGAAATTATAATTGTTGTCACAAATTCACCTGGTATGTTTTCCTACACAGAAAGTGATTTAGAGGTGAGGGGAATTTGGCTAGTGAAAAATGCTTGGCTGTGGTGGTAGTGGAAGCTGGCGAATGGAAAACATTGGCTGGGAGGGAGGGGAAGTTGGTCAATGGGAAATCTTGGCTGGGAGTTATGGTAAGTCAAAAAATTAAAATGCTTGGTCAAAAATCGTTAATGTCTATGGCACACGGTTCCTGAGAAATTAAGTACATGAAATCCAGGAGGGAGGGGAAGTGGTACCTAGTGGCACTATTTTCCTTAAATTACTCCACCATTTGTATACGATATATATGGCTGAAACATCACCAAATCTCTGACTTTGATATCAGCGCTTGCAGTGTGTATATCCGAGTACCCTTCTTGGTCGCCATTTTGCATCTAGTGAGTTACTGTGAGGTTTCACCGTTGCCTTCCACATTTGCTTCATGCAATTGCTCGCTAAGGTATTTTTTTAAATGTAACCTTTAATAACCATGTAAAATTGTTTTGTTTGGCAACAAGCTCTTAAAATAAATTTTTAAGGAACCAAATTTGAAATAATTTATTAAATTTGGATATTAAGTGAGTTATTGTTTTCCAGCGAGCTCTTAAATTTTATAAATAAAATTTTAATGCAACCAATTTTAAAATTATAATAAGGTGTACATGTTACAATGCAAAGTTATTAATAGCATTTATTATATTTTGTGTAGTGCTTGTCAGCCAGTATGTCAGCCCCTAGCCAAAGGTTTGTGCTTGGTCTACCAACCGACTTCAGAGCAATTTACTACCGACTGTCACTTGTCACATGTTTCAAATTATTTTGAAAGTAAGCACTAATGCCGATATAAAATGGCATGTACATATTTATTTTTTAACGTACAATTATTATTTTTAGGTCATAGAGTCAGCAGTCGCAGGTCCTGCAAATTCCTGGAGTAGCTGATTTGTCGACTTGCGGTCAAGCCTGTACGTCCTTAAGGCAACCACAGCATTTTAGGTCATAGAGTCAGCAGTCGCAGGTCCTGCCAATTCCTGTAGTAGCTGATTTGTCGACTTGCGGCCAAGCCTGTACGTCCTTAAGGCAACCACAGCATTTTCGCACTAATACAAGCAGTAAGTATTTACGACTACGAGAAGAATATTTTGTGTATGACTTTTTCAATATAATTTTTTAAAATTATGTGTGAACTTTTGTCCAGTTGAAGTGACTTCCGCTATCGGGCGTCAGAGAATCCCCTTTCCAAGTCAAATTGTCGGTTTCACGGAAGTCCCTAGCAATGCAGACTATCGTTGTTAGGAGCGAGTGATTGCAGTCTTTCTTTTCTTCTTTTGGTAAGTTACTCTGCTGCCTACATTGCTAAACTGTTTGTGAGGATTATACTATATTTGTCAATAAAATTTTGTGTTGCTTTATAAAGTGGTCAGTGAAATAACTATATTATTATGTTTTTAAAGCTGATATCTTACTAACGGAAATGTGTTTTCCTTTTGTTGGAATATTTTGAAATGATGTTTTGCTATGAAGTTTATAAATATACTTGGAAGCAAAGTAGTTACTCTCAAATTTTTTTTTTGGTAATTTTACAAAAAATTTTTTCTATTATAAGTAACATCATTGATAAGTTAATTTAAAATCTGTCCTCTGGGAAAGTGATGAAATAATAAATAGGTCAATTATATAAAAATATTATTGACAGAAAAAAAAAATTCTACTTTGTCAGCACGGGGATTAGAACCTATATCCCTTGTATTGGTAACCCTAAATGACAAGATCAACTTGACTTACAACTTATTTTTATAATATATATATATACCCGTAAGTGCCTACAATGTAATAAACATGTTAATTGATCAAGAAGAATGAATGTTGAGAATTCTGTATATTTAAGAAATGAGTAATACAGTCACATATTACTATGATTACTTCAGTTGTTTGAAGTGTTCTCAAACTTGCAATGCATTTCTCTTTGCATGCAGCTACACTTTACATCACCCAGCTATAAAAAGTTTTACGTTTTTGAGTGTCTGCTATTTTGCTCAAGCTCGTGAATAGGGGTCAGTATAGTATACATATTTCTCAAGGTACATTACAAACATGGCCCTTGTATTTTTTTCAAACGAGTAATCTTTGCACTGTAAAAAGCATTTGTAAAATTACTAACAATTTCTCAGTTAGAAATACAGTTTGCGCAGGCATTCTTTTATTTTGTATTTGCATATTAATTAAAATATTTTTTTTCAGTTTCACCAATTTGAATAAATGCTATGTACACATTATTGATATGTTTCGTTACCATATGTTGCAGATATTTTATTTGAAAAAGTAACTGTGTTTGTCGAGAAAATTTTTTTTTTCAAAGTGTTATGTCTGGGAATGTTTTTTATAAAACGATTATTATTCTCAATCTTAAATAACTGGCCTATAGAATGGTTCTTAGAAAAATAATTGTTTTCGTGTTGTTAAAAATTTTTTTATAATATGTTATGCAACACAGTTCTGTATTAAATTTTACTTGCAGTCAGTACTTACACATGGTTTGGTACGCAATTTATACATTTGTTGCTTAATTATACTTGTTTTCAAGCTTGCATTAATATTTCCACATTATTAATATTATATGTATCTGTTTGTTGCAGATTTTTTGCCGACGTCTTCATTATGGAGGGCAGCTCTGCCCATGTGGTAAATTCGGGAGGCTTCCGACTTCCTTCGCCTTATACTGTCTCTGAGGTAAGTGCACTAATGCCACCAGGATTACATTGTATATTTTGCAGTAATTAGTTCGCAATCCGGAAGTCTGGACTGAAGCATTAATGCATCTGCATCCATAATCTCACAGGAAAGAAGGATAGGTATGCGACAAATATGGAATGGAAATCGGACGGAAGGACAGCATGGGACGTCACACGAGGAGCTGTAATGCAGTCGTGCTGCAGAAAGTAGCTGGCAATGGCAAGTTTTATAATGCTCCATTTGTCATTGCAGCAGACGGACAAAGACATGGAAAGTGGTGTAAGTTTAACCTGGAGAAGAGACTTTTTACATGTAATGACTGCGGCAAAGATTTCACAATGGCAGGCAATCTGAAAGTTTATGGCAAGGAGTATACATGCCAGGCACTCTACCAGGGAAGAGGGCCATATGCAATGATGTCCCCCAGCAGAAGTCAGCACCAATACCGCGTCCTCGTTCGAGGATCGTCGTGTAGACCTGACAGCCGACACTCTTGGATTTGTGCTGGCTCAGGCGGCCTTTAGAGGAAATTTAAAAACACACATGGGGAAAAATGAAGCGACGAGGCCAAATATGTGTGCTCATATGTGGAAGAAATGAAACAGAGTATCATCGACCAGCTGCAGAAACAAGTAATTCAAAATGGAAGAATTATACTCAATTTAATCCTGGAGTGTGACTCTGGAAAATCTGTGCCCCACGATGACGCAGTAGACCAGGGCTCCATCAAAATAAAAAATGTTCTACTATATAATGAATATGATGTGGAAAAAGCTCTGGTGGCCAGCATGATAAAGATATGTCAAGAATAGGAGGCGTTCCAAGGTAAGCAATATGAATAGATACTTACTACATTGAAGAGAATGCAGCACCGAATTAATACATCAGACCCAATGCATGTATCCAGCTACATCGATTTGCCAGCTTTCATCAAAAACAAGAACGCAGTTATAAACCTGAAAAACAAGGAACACAAGTGCTTCAAATGTGTCATACTTGCCAGGAATGTTGAAGGCGAGAACCCGCAGCGAATAGACTGGCACTACGAAGCCCTGGAAACCAAGTTCAACTTCGATGGCATCAAGTTCGCTACTGCTCTGCACCAGATAACCAAATTTGAAAAACTGATTCCTTGAGTGATGGTAAATTTATTTATTCTTAATGATAAAATGAAGTATGTGCCAACACGAGTCTATAATTAAGAAAAGCCCATGCATTTTGATATCCTTCCCCTCATCCGTAAAACAATGTGCACTTCAAATATATATATATATATTTATCCCCTAATGAGATATCAAATAACAGCTCACTAAGAAAAACTACATATTTGTAAATTGTTTGTCACATTCTGCAAAGACATTGCATGCATATAATTAAATACATGTGAAGAGATATTGGCAGAGAACAAGAAATATTGCAGTCCTCATGCTCCAGCAAGTGTCGAGATGCCGAGCAACTAAAATATGGGAAGATGACAAACCTTCGCAGACAAGATGCCAATCGTCTTTTAAGCATATTTTACACCATGTTCCTGCCCGTCCAGATCAGCAAAGCTGACTCCCAAACATCTAGCATGCACTCATATCCAAAACATGAGGCATATAGTTTTGGTTACTTTGTTCAATTAGATAGTGACATAATACCTGCCGCCAAATCAATTGTATCGATGGAGCCAATAATTTGCACTGGGGAAGAAGCAGCCAAGAAATTTAATGGAGATTTGGAAGATTTTGGACATTAGGTGAAGAAAATTTATGAAACAAGTAAACCCATGAAGCCATCAGCAACCTGCAATTACTTCATAATGTCATGTCAGTTACCTATTGCTATTGTGAAGAAAAATTTACACAAGACACTGGAAGGTAATGCAACACGACCACTTCACCAGAAACTACATTGGGGCCTCCTGTAATAACTACAACAAAGTTCGCCGCATTACGTGTGTTGTTATTCCACAACCTGATATGACGAAAACTTTATAATCAAGCAGCCACACTACAAAAATGAGAATTATTCATCATCCTCCTTACAGAGGAGAAATTAATCATGTTCTAGAAATCGCTGGGTGAGAGATTCACACTTCAATTCATCGACACATTTCTCTTCATGTCGGACCGCCTCGCCACCCTTGCCGAAAACCTGCCAAGAGAGTATGAGACCAGGTTAAAATTACAGCAAAATTCTTCAGTCCAGACGAGATGGAAGAAATAGGGATAAAGTGTGCGTTCCCCTATGATTACATAGACTGCCTGTAGAAACTGGAAGAGACACATCCGCCCCTCAGTGACAAATATTACAACAGGTTGACGAACACGGCCCTCAGTGAATAAGAGAATACTCACATACATAAGGTCTAGGAAAAATTTGCCTGTCAGAAACTAGAATAGTATTATAACATTTATTTGGAGACTCATGTTTTATTGTTGTCAGATGCTTAGAAAAATATAGGAAACTGTGCCTGGAAACGTATAGCCTGGACTTTGTACATTATGAGAGTGCACCGAGCTTCTCTTTCGACATAATGTTGAAACACACCAACTGTAACTGTAGCTGTAACTATTGGTAGATTACGAAAAACATTTATTCATTGAAGAAGGTATAAGAGATGGAGTGGTCCAATGTGTAAAGCATCATGTTACAGGTAATGACAAGTATGTTCCAGCCTTATATGATGACAGCAAGCCGTCCATCTATCTCTAGTACCTAGACTCCAACAACCTGTACAGCTGTGCAATGTCTCTGCCCCTTCCTGTGAGTGACTACCAATGGGTGAGCACCGCCATCGAGATCACAGCAGTGCCAGGTGATGGACTATTCGTATAGTGCTGGAGGTAGAGGTAGAATATGCTGTGGAACTCCACGACTCGTACAAAGACCTAAAATTCTTGCACATGAACCAGTATCCTCTCGGAGGCAAGACCAAAAAAATATTGACATTTTAGCAGGTTCATAATATTAACTTGAAGCAAGCATTATACTATGGCCTCCAGGTGATGAAGATTCATCGTGTACTGCAATGTGAACAAGAGGCATGGCTCAAGCCCTACATTGCCCTAAATACTGAAAAAAGACAGGAAGCTGGCAATGATTTTTAAAAGGATTTCTTTTAGCTTATGAAGAATAACACACTTGGATAAGTAATGGGAAACAAGTTATGGAATATGTGTGTAATGAGAGATGACTGAAGATACAAATAGCTAAACCATCATCCATGTGCCGCAAAAAAAAATACAGAAAATGTATCCCTGATGAAAATAGAAAAGGAACCCACATTACTTGACAAACCTATTTATGCCGGCTTTTTCAGTTCAGTACTCGATCTCTCCGAAACTTTAATATACAGGTTACATTACATCATGAAATATAAGTACTAAGATGGGATTAATTTAATAAATGCAGATACAGACTTGCTAATTTACGAAATTGAAACAGAATACTATTGCATAGACCTGGCCACAGGCCCCACATTCATGAAAGACATGGATACCAGTACCAACCCCCTCCCCCCTTTCCCCAAACTACTGACTGCTACACCCCTGCCAACAGGAAAGTGGTGGGGAAATTTAAATATGAGTGTGGTGGGGAACTGATGAGCGAGTTTTTAGGGCTGCATTCTAAAATTTATTTCTATACATGTGGAGACAAGAATACCAAGAAACAAAGGGCGTGCAGGAGACAAGTCTGAAGAATATAATTACTTTTGAAGATAAGAAGAGAGTTTTGGGGAAGCAGCATTTCGTGCATGTAACCATGCCTAATATAAGATTGTACCACCGTAAAGATTACACCCAATGCATGTACAAAGTAGCACTCACGTGGCAGGACGACAAGAGACACATATTGGGCGGAGGAATACTGACAGCGCCATATGGATGCAAGCCACTAATAAAAGAACAAAATATATTGTATAGTAAATCAAAATATGTGCTGTATGTGAATGTGAATAAACAGAGGAAAATAAAAAGTACGTCATCACGATCATATATGTGGAAAATTCATTAATCTCATATGTAATAATTATTATCTACAGTTAAAATTAGCCAACTTTGTACCAATTTAGTTCCATAATTTAGTTGGTATATGATGGTCATTTATTTTTTAAAGATCTAGGATATGATGAAAAAGAAAAATTAATTGCAAATAATGAAGAAACGGTTTACTACTTTTGGGAAAGGAACGGATAAATTTAAAATGAAATTTATTGTCACTTTTAAATTGATGGACGTAGTTTAGATATATTATTATCTAATTTAAGTAAAGATCAAATGAAACACATGCAAAAACATTTTCCAAAAGAACACGTAGACTTAGTACTTAGAAAAGGAGTTTATCCATACGATTATATGGACAGGAGGAAAAAATTTGAAGAAATTCAACTTCCACCAAAGAGTGAAGTTTACAATAAATTAAGTGAATCTTACAAAACTGACGTTGATCATGAACACGAAAAATATATATGGAATAAATTTAATCTGAAAAAATCTTGGTGAATATCATGACTTATATTAAAAAAAGTAATGTGTTATTATAGAAGACGTGTTTGAAAATTGTAGAAATGCATATATAATTGCATGTGATTTAGATCCATAGTGGTATCTTATTGCCCCAATAATCACCAAAGAACTACTTCATTTATTACATGATTATAACATGATTTTAATGAAAGAAAATGGAATAAGGGGTTGAATTTCACAATGGTGTAAATAACATTTTAAAGACAATAATACATATTTAGAAGATTTCAATCATAATCAAGAATCAAATTATTTAGCATATATCGATGCAAATCATCTTTTAGGATGGGCAATGTCTCAATATTTACCATATGGAGGTTTTGAATGGGTGCTGAAACAATACTGAAAGAATAGATTAAAACTTACTAAAATACATAGAATAATGACATTCGATCAGTCCAATTGGTTGAAGAAGTATATACATTTGAATACATTAATGAGATCTAATGTCAAAAACCACTTCGAAAGAATTTTTACGAAATGATGAATAATTCTGTGTTCGGCATATTTATGGAAAATATTGTATACAGAGTAGATATAAAACTGATATCAGATGCAGAAAATGTAAAAAATTTGTAGCAAAAGTATATTTCAAGAAAAGTACTATATTAAATGAGAATCTTGAAGCTATACATATGAATAAAACAAATTTAATATTTAATAAGCTAATTTATGTGGGCGCATCGATCTTAGACATATCGAAAGAGCTAATGTACAATTTCCATTAATAATGTGATGAAAACAAAATATGGTGATAAATTAAATTATGTTATCAATACATCGACAGCTATATATATATATATAAATGCAGAAGATTTATACGAAGATATGAAGACAATGTCAGATAAATTTGATACACGTGATTATCCAGAGAAAAATATCTATAATATACCCCAAATAAACAAGAATGCTTTAGGCAAAATGAAAGACGAATTTAATGGTAAGGAATTGACCGAATTTGTTGGTTTAAGAGCAAAAATGTATGCTTAAAAATTTGGAAAAAAAATCGGAAGGTGTGAACAAATGGTTAGTTAATAAGAGAATAACGTTTGGCGTCTAAAAGAATAGCTTGTTTAATGAAAACATGCAGTGCAGAGTAATTAATCTAATAAGAAGCAAAAAAATTAAATATATACCATGGGAATTAATAAAATATCATTAAGCCCTTATTATATAAGATTATTACAATAGACAATAAAATAAATACATTGCAAAATTGATATCAAAATGTATAATTTTTCTATTTTGAAATTCTTTAGTTTCTCAAACAACATCAATATCAGCACCATCAAAATCAATAAGTGTGCTATTTTCGTCTCTAATTTCTAAAACAATATAGTTATATTTCTCATTGTAAATTTTATAACAAATCTGATTTGTGGGCTCATTAATTATGTAATCTCCAAAGCCGAACATTGTTTTTGGTGGAAAACTTGCTATAATACTAGTCTCCAAATGGTTACAAATATCATATTTTATAAACATACCACATGTAGAATTATAGTGGCCATGCATTATCTTAAACTGAATAAAATTATTTAATTTAGTACCTAAAACTATTTTCTATTTTTCAATAGTTTAATTTCTTTCAAAACCAAGATTATCAGATCATCGGTCATCAACTTTAATATTAAACTTAGCATTAACTGATATTCTATTTTTTACACTGTCTGCTGTTAATTTAATGTTATTTGTTAAAAATGTACCAATTAAATTTATAATTTCCTTTTAAGAGTCGATATCGTATTGACTTCGAGGAATAGTTGTAACTTCATTTTTAACAACATTAGGAATCATGTGTTGAATGGTCTTTATATTATCAACATTAGGAGTCATGTGTTGAATGGTCTTTATATTATTATCATCTGTATTTGGATTCAACAATTTTGCATGAAAACTAACCAATGCGATTTATTAATTTTGATGAATTATATCACAATGAAACTTCTCCATTTAATACTAAAAATTATCTTATTAAATGAAAATGTGGCAGCCAAATCAGCCTACAATGCGCAAAGTTCATTTGGGTGTTGGTGTTTTGATTTATGAAGGAAATTTTTGGCATAAAACGAATGGCGAATTATTGCCTGATGATATTAGAGGGATAATTGTAGGCACAAGCAATTGTCAGAAAGTCAATTTAATGACAAATTTTATTTATAATTTGGGATAGTTAAATTTTAATAGATTGTATGTTTGTTCAAAAAAGTTTGAATCACGCCAAATGTATTATGATGCAAGATTGTTTTGATGAGGCATTTGAATAATTAAAAGTTAAAGAAAAAATTCCATACTTTTTTAATAATACTGACATACATATCTTTAATCATATTTGGCAACATTATTTTAGACAATCAAGACAAAGTTCGCGAATATTTCTGTATAGGGGGTCATAAAAAAAGTGATGTTTTTTATTTGGCTCAAACATATTCGAAAATACCATAGCAACTTGTGAGAGACATTATGTATTTTCTCTGTATATTCAGACAAGACGAAACAAACTTGATACACATGTTTAATGAGATCGTTGGTGGTGACATTTCATATGATAAATTTATAGAGATTTATTTGAAGTGCTGGGACAATGAATAAGGTTTTTTTTAACAATAGATATGAGTAGAAAAATGGAAAATGGGAAGTATTGAAATTGAATATAATATTTTATATTTCAACTCTCTCTTGTGTATTGTATGCAAATATGTACTTTTTTATACTATTGAATGGTGAACACTTGGTGCTTGAAGAGTAAAAGTTCACTAAAATTTATAATATTACAACTGAAAATACTAAAAATGGGTGATTAGTTCCAAAAAGGAAATGTTAAATTTGCAATTCTAATAAATTAACATATAAAAATAAATTGTACAATGTGAGAGAATGCATTATAAATGAGTTATATAAACCAGGACGAAAAAATTACCGTACAAGAAAAGTAATTTCATATGGTATTGATGATTTATGGCAAATCGATCTCGTCGAAATAGATACTGGTAATTTAAAAGGTGTATCACATATAAATAATGGATACAAATATATTATTACAATTACAGATGTTTTCTCAAAATATGCATTCGCTATACTAATTAAAGATAAAACAGCCAAGAATGTAGCAAACTCTTTAGAATCTATATTAGTTAAACGAAAACCAATAACTATTCAAAGCAATAATGGATCGAAATTTTATAATAAAATTTTTAAAGAACTTAAGCAAAAATACAACATCAAACATTAGTCTACCTTCAGTGAATTGAAAGCTGATTATGTGGAACGATACAATCGTACCCTGAAGAATAAAATGTGGAAGAAATTTGCTCTAATGTCAATTACAAATATGTACATATATTAGATGATTTAGTTAAAGAATACAACCACACAAAACACAGAACCATTGGTATGGAACCAATTGAAGCCAATGAAAAAAAAATTAAAAAGTTCAAGTCAACAAGGTGTTGCGAATGTGTTTACTGAACGGAAATATAAAGTTGGCGATAGTGTACACATGAGCAAAAATAAACGACTCTCTGAAAAGGGCTATACAGCTCATTGGACAACAGAATTGTTTACTATTGTTGAGATTTTAAATTTTCTTTTATGCACCTACAAACTGAAAGATGTCATGGGGGAAGAAATAAAAGGTAACTTTTATGAATTTGAAATTATGAAAACCGATTATCCTGATGAATATTTGGGTGAAAAATTCTTAAAAACAAAAGGCGATTAAATTTTAGTAAAATGGTTAGGTTTTGATAATTCACAAAACACTTGGGTTAATAAAACAGATGTTTTCTAAATTTTTTAAATAAAAATAAAAATTTGATTGTTACTCAATTCGAATGAGTATTAATATCATTAATCAACTGTTGCTGAGTATAATTAATCTTTGCCGCCAGGTCCACCACCCTCCCTTCCCCATGGTTTCATTCTCGCCTCCTGGTACACCATCTTCACTTCCCCATGGTTTCGTTCATGCCGCCCGGTACATCACCCTCCATTCCCAGTGGTTTCGCTCACGCCTCCTGGTACACCAACTTCCCTTTCTCCAAGGTTTTGTTCTAGCTACCCGGTAAACCATCTTCCCTTCCCTGTGGTTTCGTTCTCGCCAACTGGAACACCACCATCCCTTCCACGCGGTTTCGTTCTCGCCTCATGGTACACAACTCATCCTTCTCTGTGGTTTTGTTCTCGCCACCCGGAATACCACATTCCCTTCTTCGTGGTTTAGTTCTCGCCTCCTCGAATACCATCTTTCCTTCCCTGTTGTTTCTTTCTTGCCGTCTGGTACACCACCATCCCTTCCCCATGTTTTTGTTCTCGACGCCAGTTACATCACCCTCCCTTCCCGTGGATTCGTTCTCGCTGCCCGGTACACCGTGCTCCTTACCCCGTGTTTTCATCCTAACCCCTTGGTACACCATCTTCCCATCCCTGTGGCTTCGTTCTCGTCACCCGGTACGCCACCCTTCCATCCTCGTGGTTTCGTTCTCGCCATCTGGTACACCATATTCCCTTCCCTGTCGTTTCGTTCTCGCCACCCAGTACAACATCTGCCTTTCCCTATGGTGACGTTCTCGCCGCAATGTACACCACCCTCCGTTCCCTGTGGTTTCTTTCTCGCCGCCTGGTACAACACCCTCCTTTCCCAGTGCCTACGTTCTCGCCTCCTGGTACACCAACTTCTCTCCCCTGTGGTTTCGTTATTGCCGCCGGTAGACCATCTTCCCTTCCCTGTGGTTTCGTTTTCGCCACCCGGTCCAGCGCCCTCCCTTCCCCGTGGTTTCGTCCTCGCATCCTGGTACACCATCTTCCCTTCCCTGTGGTTTTGTTCTCGGCGCCCAGTACACCACACTCCTTTCCCCGAAGTTAAGTTCTCGCCGCCCAGTACACCACCCTCCGTTACCTTTGGTTTCTTTCACGTCCCCCGGTACAACACCCTCCCTTCCCAGTGGTTTCGCTCTCGCCTCCTGGTACACCACCTTCTCTCCCCTGTGGTTTCGTTCGTGCCGCCTAGTACACCACATTCCCTTCCCCGAGGTTTCGTTCTCGCCTACCGGTTTACCAGCCACCCTTCCCTGTGGTTTCGTTCTCACCACATGGTACACCACCCTCCTTTCCTCGTGTTTCGTTCTCGCCACATGGTAAACCACCCTTCTTTCCCCGTTGTTTCGTTCTCGCCGACCAGTACATAACACTCTCTTCCCTGTAGTTTCGTTCTCGCCTCCCAGCACACCATCTTCCCTTCCCCATGGTTTCGTTATAGCCAACTTGTACACCACCCTCCCTTCACCGTAGTTTTGTTCACGCCTCCTGGTACACCATACTCCCTTCCTTTCGTTATCGCCATCCGGTAAACCACCCACCTATGTCCATGGTTTTGTTCTCGCTGCCTGGTACCCCAATCTTCCCTTCCCTGTGGTTTTGTTCTCGCCGCCTGGAATGCCAATCTCCCTTTACCTGTTGTTTCGTTCTAGCCACCCGGTATCGCCCTCCATTTACCATGAGTTCGTTCTCGCCACCCGATACATCACCATCCTTTCCCTGTGGTTACGTTCTCGCTACTCGGTACACCACCTCCCTTCCCTGTGGGTTCGTTGATGCGACCCGGTACACCACCCTCCCTTCCCCGTGGATTCTTTCTCGCCTCCTGATACTCCATCTTCAATTCCCTGTGGTATCGTTCTTGCCCCCTGGTACACCACACTCCCTTCCCTGTCGTTTCGTTCCCCCCAGTCGGTACACCACCCTTCCTTCCTCGTGGTTTCGTTCTCGCCTCTTCGTACACTATTCTCCCTTCGCTGTGGTTTCGATCTTATCAATTGGAACACCACCCTACCTCCTGTGGTATCCTTTTCGCCACCCGGTACACCACATATCCTTCCTTGTGGTTTCGTTCTTGCTGTCTGGTACGCCACCCACCATTTCCCATGGTTTCATTCTCGCCTCCTGGTACACGATCTTCCCTTCCCTGTGGTTTAGATCTTGCCGACAGGTACACCACCCTCTCTACCCTGTGGTTTCGTTCTTGCCGCCTGTTACACAACACTCCCTTCCCTGTGGTTTCGTTGTCGCAACCCGTTTCACGACCCTCCCTTCCCCGTAGGTTCGTTCTCGCCTCCTAGTGAACCAGCTTCCCTTCCCTTTGGTTTCGTTACGCCTCCTGGTACACCATCTTCTGTTCCCCGTGGTTTCGATCTTGCCGCCTGGTACATCTTCCTCCCTTCTCCAAGTTTTAGTTCTGGCCGCCCGGTACATCAACAAACTATCTCTGTGGTTTCGTTCTTTCCGCCTGGTACACTACCCTCCCTTCCCTGTGGTTTCGTTCTCGCCGCCCGCATCACCACTCTCCCTTCCCCGGGTTTCGTTCTAGAATCCTGGTACACCATCTTCCCTTCCCGAGGTTTCGTTCTTTCCGCTTGGAACATAACCCTCTCTTCTTCATGGTTTCGTTCTCGCCGGCCGGTACACCACCCTCCCTTCCCGGGTTTCGTTCTCGACTCCTGCTACACCTTCTTCCCTTGCCTGCGGTTTCGTTCTTGCCACCTGTTACACCACCCTCCCTTCCCTGTGGTTTCTTTCTCACTGCTCGGTACACCGCCCTCTCTTCCTCGTGGTTTCGTTCGCGCCACCCGGTGCACCATCTTCCCCTCCCCGAGGTTTCGTTCTCGCCACAAGGTTCACCACCCTCCCTTCCCTGGGGTTTCCTTATCGCCGCCCGGTACACATCTTCCCTTCCCCGTGGTTTCATTCTCACCATATGGTATACCACCCTCCCTTCACCGTGGTTTCGTTCTCGCCTCCTGGTACACCATCTTCCTTTTCCTGTGGGTTCGTTGTCGCATTCCGGTATACCACCCTCCCTACACCGTGGTTTCGTTCTCGTCTCCTGGTATACCACCGTCCCTTCCCCATGGTTTTGTTTTCGCCGCCCAGTACACCACCCTCCCTTCTCTGTGGTTTCGTTCTCGTCACCCGGTACTCCACCCTCATGTTCTCATGGATTGCATCGCCCGGAAAAGCTTCAGTTTTCCGTAAGTTTTCTGCTTGAAGCAATTCAATTTTATACTGTTACCACTATGAACGGTTTACGTCATCTCAGCCTGTTTCATGCGTCTCTACTGAGAGGAGTGTTAAGTAAGCAGAATTATTACCCTGAGAACCCATTTGTGCATAAGTTATTTGTGTGGCGGCAAGATGTTTAAGGGGACGAAACCTAACAATACCTGCATTCAGTGCAAGTGTTTTTCAGCAGGATTCAAGGTATATATGTGTCAGAGTAATAGTACTTTATCAGTATAGGTCTGTGGGTAGCCCTTGTAATCCACCTCGCGAGAGGTCAGGTAAATTAGCACTTTGATGCCAAATTGTCACTGCAGTATCATATAGTGTAATCAGCCAATGGGTTCACGTTTAGTAAACACCCAACAAAGGCATCTCTCCAGCATTCACTGTGGAAAGGCAGAGGTCAACTGTTCAGAGGAAATTTTTTTCCAGGCGTACGGCCCGCAATACTGAGGTCATCGAGAGTCATCGTGCTACAATATCATCCATCATCATGGCGTCGCCTTGAGGACGTCTGGCACCTAATCGGGTAATTACAACATTCCACAGACCTCACACTTCTCTGCCTTCAAAATCCCATCCAACTTCATTCCATGCCACCGCACGCGGTCAAATGTCGCCATTCTGTGGGGAGAAAACTTACTATCAGAATTTTCCTGCCAAAAACTTTTCCGCTGATTTTCCGGCAAAATTCCACACATCTAAATCATTCCTGTCTTATTCCTACCCACCATCGACGAGAGGACTGTGGGAATCCATCAACAAGGGCAAAAACAGCTTCGCGACTCCTTCCGGACGCCATCCAGATGCCAGGAGGTGTGTAATGTGTCACGTGTCATCAATTGGGGAAAGCGTGCCATGCCGCAACCCACTCCATGCCACACGCCTGAAGGAGGAGCTGAGAGAAACGAAGAGAAGGAGAAACGATGGGCGGGAATCTCCCCTCCTGCCGGCAGTCAGCTGACGACCCGCGCCGCACCGCGCATCAGCTGAGCGAGCCAGATCATTGACCCCTGTGCCACGTCGGGCTGAGCAGGGACAGCCCTATCCCTGTAGCGATATTCAAACACTAAACAATTGAAAATACATGAAAACACTATATACAACAGTCAACAATATTTACAAATAGCATGCTAACAAAGATGTCAGATTAGACAACACCGAAACAGAACACAACAATTACCAATTACAGTAATGCTTGACTAGATTAACTCAGAAGACTCTTTTCAGCAATTGGATACAAACAATATTGATGTAGATACCATGGTGCGTAAACCTCTTAGCAGAGTATTTATGTGTTTGTTTGTAAAGAATTATTTCTTTTTGATCTCTTAAAGACTTCGTTCTCTTTTGCTTTCTGATTTCAGGTCATCTGTTCGGGTCACTGGAAATGATATCAGTAAGTGGGACAAATTTGATAATGTGGGTAAGCGGGAAGCTTCATTGTAGGCAGGACTAGCGCGTGTCCGTTGCACAGGTCTTGTAGGTGGCTAGGAGAACTTCTCTTACAATTGCACGTGCATAGTACACTTCTTCTCTTCAACTCAAACATGAAGACTTCCGGTGGTAGTACTACCTTAATATTCTAGCTGCGTGACAACATACCTTACTTCAAATCAAGCCTGGTACATAGCGAAATCTTGCTTGGGAGGTAATCTTATTTTAATTATTCTGCTGGAAAAATATGAAGGGGCTGCTAACTCACAGGTCGTTCCTGCTTTACTTCCTCCACACTAACATCCATCTCTTACCAAGCAAGATCAATAAACTAATTTCTCAATGTACAGGCATTCTCCAAAACATTCCAGCTTGCTCTATTTATTGCATCTTTTGTAAGTCGCTTGCACCAACTTCTTTCTACTCACGTGAGCAGTATACACGAAGTGCAGTTAAATTTAAACACCCTACAGACAAGCTCGTTCCAATTGTTATGTAATACCTGCTTCACATCATAGGATCCTTCAAATAATTGCTTAATCTTTTCAGTGAAATTGTCCCAGTGTTAACTTATATTCAAGACCCTCACGAAAACTAACATGACGGGTTCCAACATTCTTACGTTTAGGCATCTTTGTGTACTTCCTTCTTCTTTCAGTGGCGAGAAATTATCTGTTCCTTACAATTAATTTAATTTCTTCTCGCAGGACTTTGGCGGGGAATTCAGGCATGTCTGATATCGCAGGTGGTGCTGGCAATTTAGTGACCTCAAAAATTATCGGGGTAGATGATCCATAACATAGTATACAAGCATAATTTTATCTCGCTATCCTTGCAGTGATGCCTGGCAGAAAATATGTAAGATAATTCCGAGACTCCTCATGCGGCACTTGACCGAACATACATGTGGGTGATGTACTGCTTCGCTCGTAGGTAGAATTCCTTTGACTCTTAAACCCTCTTGCCGGCGTGTCTAATAAACTGTGATCCTATGCCTGACAGTATTCATACAGGCTGTCCGACCTCTATGACGAATAAATCCAGATTGCCCAGTGCTGTCTTCGCATTCGCCTTGACTATAACGTATAATTTTGTAAATATATAAAACATTTACATAATTGCAAAATAATACATTCCCCTAGCATTGTATTTGGGTAATGGTCCGAATAAATCCAAAGGTCTAAGTCAAACGGGTTGTCTGTGATGATGGGCTGTAGTTCGCCCACAATTGTTTTTGCATGTACCTACAATGCTGGCACAAATCACATGCCCTTGCCGCATTGGTCAGAACTTTCTGCATATTTTTTTAAAAGAATCGTCTTCTCAATGCTTGATAAGTCTTTCTGATGCCTACATGACAAATCATTTTGTGCGTTTCTGCAATAAAACTAACTGTAACTTTGCTGGTATGACGACCTTCTACTTGTTTTCAAAGTTAGATTTTTTCAGTCTTTACTTAAATAAAATACCATCTTGAATGACACAAAATGCGTTTCTTAGCGAGTGTTCTTTTGACACTTCTTGTAACTTGCTCAGCACCATACTGTACAATTTGACATTATGTTGTTCTTCCTTTAACTTTTGCTGCCAATTCACCATCGGGCTTGCCTGTTTCTTGGCTGGTGTGACAAAAATGCATGTGGCTTTTTACTGACCTTCTCAGGTGCTCCCTCGGGTATCCTACTTATGTAATCGGTGGCCAGGTTATTAATACCTTTGATATAACGAAATCCCAGGTCGAACTCTTGCACTAAAAGGTACCATCTGGTCAGTCTACTATTGAAAATTTTCCCAGTCTTAAGGCTAAGTAAAGCATGGTGGTCATTCTGTAGAACAATTATTTCACCTAGTAGCAAATTTTGAAAATGATCTTACACAACACTCAACATCTCCTTCTCCATAATGACATCATTCTTCTAGGCTTTGTTTAAAGTGCGGTTCGCCATTGCTATGGTTTTATTGCTGCCATCTTTGCTCAGCTGGGCTAACTTTGCTCCAAGCACATAGTTCGATGTAGTAGAGGTACCAAGTTGCACTTTGTACAAGCTGATGAATGACAAGCTCAGTCGAAAACAACTCCTTGACGACTTCAAAAGCTCTCTGGTGCTCCTCCCTACAAGTCAATGGGACGTCCTTCCTTAGCATTTCAAATAACAGGAAACATAATCCGGCAACTTTATTGAAGTAATTCCAGTAAAAACCCACTACTACAAGAAATACCCGTAACTGTTTAACATTTCTGGGTACCGGAAAATTCGTAATGGTGGCTGTCATGTCAGGTGCGGTGCGAATTCCAGTAGGCGTTATAATGTGGCCTGAAAATGGCACTTCTTCGCGACAAAAGAGCGACTCCTTCAGTTTGACCGTCATGCTAGCTTCCGTTTACTACCTTAAAATAATTTAGTTCTAGGTGCTCTTCGAACGTGTCCGAAACAATAAAATATCATCGACGTAACAGCTTGCAAAGTCAGCACATTCATATCTTAATATGACACTCGTACAGTGGGTTATCTGCGATTCTGCGTTGCACAAACCAAAAGGAAGAACCGCACAAAACAATTGCTGATTGGAGAACAGAAATTTTGTGTACTGCTGGGATTCTTCTGTTAAGGGCACTTGCCAATACCCATGTGTTAAGTCTATCATAGTCATAAATCTTGGGCTCTCCTTACTTTATCGTGATTTTATTAAGTTTGCGAGAATCCAAGCATAATCATGCTGACCCGACTTGCTTCGTGACACACACCCTCGGGTTGCATTACGGGCTGGAGGCATGTCGGATATTGCTCGAAGATAGAACTAGACAAAGGTATTCTTCTGCCTCCTTGGGAATCTTTATTGGTATTGGGTAGTACTCACAGTGGAAAAGCTTTCCTGGTTCTTCTTAATGTCAGCTCTAAACTGTCAGTTCCTCACTGGCTGTTCTGAAAAAAAAATTTCTGGTTTCGGAATAACAACTGTTTCAGTAACACTTCTGGTTCTGGTCGAGAACTTCCACGTTTTCAGGAGCCTGAAAAATGTCTTACTGTGTAGCCAAAACATTGACACACCGCAGTTTATCCAAATGCCGTACTTTCCTCTGCAGTTGGCTGACGAACTTGTCGGAACACCGCCAACCATCCAGTGTCGTCACTGCTCTTACAGTGCAATCATATGTTCTCACTAACCGTCTGCCAAAATCAACATAAATCTTATACTGTGTTAAAAACTCTAAATTATGTATGACCTGATTAGTGAGGTTCTTAATCACCATAGATCAGATATCTTTACTTTTACCTAGGATTTTAATGGTCAGCAAAACTTGCTGGATGACTGCAGGACTAGACTTAGAAGTGGGCTGTAGTCTTCAGTCTGGGTACTGGCAAAATAGGCAGCTTAAAGCCAGTAGCCAAAATTATGTCCACAAAATTTTCTGCCACACAGCTCACCTGCTCCACTGTCTATCAAACAGTGTACTCTTATACCACAAAATGTCAGTATTAATTCCGTGCAAAGTGTCTCCTGAACATTGACTATCTCGTGGGCTGGGTAATTCAAAAGTAATACACGATCGTTCTTTCCAAATAAAACAGTACTAATAACTATCTATGTTATCTCCATCAGCTCTACCTTCATTTTTCTACCTACCGCAATCACACTATTGTACCCTGTTGAAATATCAACTGGGTTAGAAGTCAGCGAACAGGACCCTACTTCACTGACACATTTCAGTTTAACTACCGATGCTTGTGTTGTTCGGAACATGCACGGTTTGGTCACGCCAATTTACTTTTGGTGACGCTGGTATAAACACTGGTATACAGAGGTCTAGTAATGTTTGATTCTCAAAGTATCCACCCCGCCGCTGTACTACATAGCCAGCATTTCCTTATACAAAATCGGTCCTGAGATTTGTTTAGAATAGTCAACCTGCACAGTATCTAATCGCTGGCCTTGTGGTATGTTTCCTTGTACTTGTTTAGCAGGGCTAGATGCTCCTTATTTACCCTGCCTACAGGGTCCAGGCGGGTTACCTCTCGCAGGTGCTGATGTGTCTGATGGCTGAGACGATCTTAGGCATTTTTCATCCCTTGATCTTTCTTCTCCGTCATGATCTCTCGTTTCGTTCCAGGCACTACAAAACCGGCGACCCAATCTAGGCCTTCAGCTCGAGTAGTACTTCCGCCCTCTGTGGGAATATTGGCTGTTTCGGCAGTTACCTCGCTGGTACAGCTGATAGGGCTCGAACCACTACATTTGGGAATCATTAAATATAATACTTTGGTCCTGCCTAATATTACCTCTGAATTTATGGAGTTGGTTACGCTGATACAAAGAAGGTAGACGTTCAGGTGGTCCAGATTTCTCTCCATCTCTATTCGCTTGCTGGCATTACAAACGATCGATTTGGTTGAAATTCAACAGCCCTTCGTCGAAGGTTATTTAATAATTATCTTGGCGACCAGTCCAGTGAGTTTGGCACCTTCATGGGAGCTGATTCTGTATCATCGCAATGACTTCGTCGTCGCTTTTATGCGAGGTCAGGTGTCTGGATTATTCGTACACCTCGGAGATGTGAGTTTCCAGACTGTTGCCCTTGCCAGAAATGAACTACCCGGCAAGCAATTGTGCCCTTAGCTTTCCAAAAATGGTCGTGGAATTTATGGCGGAAATTGGAATAATTGGACACGGTATTCCACTACCTCCCACCAGTAATATGCAGTTGACATAAGCGCTAGGTTAAGTCAGCACAATATATCGCTGTCTAGGATGCCAAATAGCAGACAGTATTCTCAAGACATTATCAGAAGATTTACTGGGATTTCTGAATTTCTTCGCTCAAATATTCAGGTAGTTGCACTGCCCAGAGCTTTGAATGATGGTGCAATGACGTGCTGGTGTACTATGTGCTGGGGAGGAAGTGTTGCCATTGTGTTTGACATGCACTTTACAGGCTTTCTCATTTCTGTGGGAAGTGTACTAGTGCTCGTTGGTGATACCTCCTTTCTAATAGCGTTGTCAGCAGTCAACTGTAGATTTCATATCCCAAAAACTACTTGTCCGAACTGCACAATTTTTTCTGAAACTACATCAAATTTTTCCGCCGATGCCTTGTCAACTTAATTTAGCCGGTGTTCTAGGTGCCTGTCGAAAGAATTAAACTGTTCCGTAATTGTTTCATTTACTCTGATCTGATCAGCTGAAGCCATCGGCATAGCTTACAGCTCGTTTATACACCGTTCCCTGGCGCTAACCCGTACCACGCAGATCGCCTTGACTTGCTCCAGATCCACATAGTTTTCTACCACCTCACGGCGAATTAAGCTTACATCCTTACCTAGACTAGCAGTCATATTTTAAACTAGCTGTGTTAATTGCCTTTGTATAAGGCAGCCCTGGGCTTGCAGCCTCTCCTCTAGCTTTTCAGCCTGGCTGTGAAGTTGTGCCTGCAATGTTTTAGACTGCATTTATAATCTTTCCAACAGCTGTGCCTGTAAGGCTCCTGACTACATTTGCAAACTTTCATGCAACTGTGTCTCTAAATATGTTTGAAAATTTTGCTTCAACTATTTTGCCTGTGTTTGCATGTGGGCCATTTTTTTTTCTGCTTGCGACTGTATCAACGCAGATAACTACTGTATCATTGTGGGCGAAACTCTCTCGTCACCAGCAACCCCAGTGTTTGTTTGTGTAGCTAAGTGCGCGGTATTATTGGCCGTGTTCCGAGTGTCCGTGACTTGACTAGCACTAGTTACAACATTAGTGACCGGAGTATTTTTCTTCCATTTCTGTGATGTACTTTAAAGTCCTATCATTAATCAGCGTGATAGTTCTTAAATTATATCGTGTGCGATTGATCCAGTTCACCGACTCATTATGGTGTGACTGTCTTTTCTCCAGTTGCTCGTGCCAATTGTTGGTGCGCCAAATATTCGTATAACGTAACGCCACATAGTTAGGTACGTGTACACGACAACAGCTGTGTACGAAACACATACAACAATTCTTTATGTATGAATGTATATATATATATATATATATATATATATATATATATATATATATATATATATATATATATGTATATGAGAATAGTAAAAACAAACAAGAAAATATCTTGAAATGATATGCCACAACAATATGCATCATAGTGTGAACAACTGTTTTTAAAATCAGCATCTTAGAATAGGATGTAAGTCTGTTCAGTAGAGTGAGTGTTCCAGCTGCGCGAAGCTATATCACTTTTTCTGATGTCGTATCTCCACTCTCAACTTCTGCCGTGTAAATAAAAAAATCCAAATAGTGTTTGAAGATTACCTTTAAGAGAGTACGTGAGTGACAATATGAAAGCAACCTAACGTGATACTGTTGCCCGGCAACTTACAGTCTTTCGAACAGAGAGCACATTCACATTTACTCACTGTGTTTACCACAACACACTACAGTTACGTTTACTAGTTGTACCCGAGGCTTGGAGCACACAATTATGTTAAAAGTAATTTCAATAAATATGAAACAGCTATGCTTAGGCAAATTGGAGTAGCGATATAACGATGGCAGCTGTACATAAGTTCTAGAAATTATAGTAGTATGCCAAGTTATGTGTCGTTGGACAACTTAATTTAAATTTAAAAAAAACTCTTTAATAGCTGTTGTAGATGTAGACTTACATATACTACGTTAATTTCAAGTACGTGATGTATGAGGGCCTCTCGCGCAGCAGGACATCATAAACAATAGGCAATTCAGCTTCAAACACATAAGCTCGCAGCGTACGGACCATTAGTCAAACAAAGCTATAATTTAACTCCTGACCAGATATCGTGGAGGGGCTCGCTCGGGCCGTCTTAAATCCAAACGAAAACATTTCTTCATCAATTAAACTGAAATCAGGGCGATGTATAAGGACTCCCTATTCAAGCTTATATAAAATCCTATCACGCTATCCACACAGGTGGCGGCCTAACGTCGTCCTGCCCTTACGCTGACGTAGAGATCACTCCTCACTATCCTACTATCTTAAGAAAGGTTCTGAACCTTCCGGACAATCGCATTTCTCCAAACTCAAAGTGATACCATAGTGCCACTCCAGCGGACGCAATGCCTTAATTGCATAGAGTTACGGGTCTCGAAACGACAACAATATTAAATATAAAACCAGAAACATTAACCAATACGCGAGGCAAATAAAAAAAATTTAACAATTAAAAAACCAAGCTAACCTGACACATAACACACAAAATATTGCCATCGTAAATACTTATAATAAAAAATATATATATATAATTTTAAAATGCAAATCATAAATTAGGTGCGAAATGCAAATAAAAAAAATCAAACAGTGGATTCTTACAAGTATAAGAAATAAGTGTGCTACACCTTGTCGCCAATTTCGCCAGAATATTTCAAATACCAACAGATAACTCGCTAAGGTTAAACTAAAACTTATAACACGTGTTCACTATGGGAGTTTGTGCCAAATTAAGAATTATTGTGATACAATTAGCCTCTTTATTAACTACGTTATTTTTATGAAAAAAATTCAATATATCGATATCAATACAAATTCATAAAAAATTGTAATTTATTTGAGAAATTAATTATTATTTTCCACACTCAGTACGAAAGTTTCGTAGATGAAATTTTTTTTGAGTTTGACAAACCATATTGTGTGCGAGGGGGAGCCACCAATTTCATTAATATGTTATAAAATGTAGTTTTACTTTCATTTGTACTTACACATTTCTAAAATCCCTCTCTCCAAGATAATTGCAACGAATAAGAAGAAAACTGGTTTGTTTTAGAGTTTGTCTCTCACATTCACTCGACTACTATATGAGATTTAATATTTTTACATCGCCTGTGTACCACCAGGAGATAGCCATAATTTTGTTTTTGTTTTCAAAATATAGGTTGCAGTACCAGCTCCTGCCAATTTTTTTCATTGGCTAAATAGTCAAATTTGTTATATCCCTTCCATGTTAGATTATATTTTTCTACACATAGTTGTATCGAATATGAAACCTGCTATAGCTTATGAATAGCTATATTCTCAGCTGCACTCGCGACAGTATTTTGATAGCCTTATCTCGGCAAGTGTAAGATACAAGCTGGTCGTGAAATATCCGGCGGAATGTGCATGTGTCAGCAGGAATGTTTCCATTTGTAGTGAATTCTATTCTGCAGTCCATCACATTGGAGGTAATACACGCATCCTGTATACTCACATCGAGCACCAAGAGTTGGGCCAAACTCTTGAAAGTATCATAAATCAATATCATTGATTGGTTGCGTCTATAATATGCATTTTGGAATTGAGCATACATCTGATATGCCTGCGGTACTGCCCATGTTCAAAGTTCGTGTTCATATCAACTTAAGGGTACCTTTCGCTATTAAAAAATATTTTCAAATATTTTATTTTACATATGTCGAAATGCAGAGAGCTCATTTTTACATTGTCCTGCCTTCTGGTCTGTAGCTTAACGATGATGTATTTCTGTTTTTCACAAGAAAAGCTGGACTGCACCATCCAGTTGATCCGCTGGCTTGATGGCAATCTGGGGTATGTCTCAAGACTGCACAACCTGAAAACCATGTCGATGTTTTAACCATCTTCCACATTATGCAAAATATTTATGGGTTCTGCAGTGCTCAATTGCACATGAGTCAGCATCCATTTGATAGACTGTAGTTTCAGTTCCACAACCTCCAGGTTTTCTTCTGTACCCACAAGTGTCCTCATGCGTATTGGTTTAGAGCAGCACCAGTTTTCCTGCAACGAGACGATAATATTCGCAGTATTCGGCAAATCTCAATAGTGTGATGAAGTTGAGAAAAAAAAAAAACATTTTCAATAAATATATTTTTTGGTTCAGATATATTTATTTTCTTTGAAGAAGGTCTTTTTTGGTTAAGACAAGCCACTATTTTTTTACGAATGTAAACCATTTAAATTATTCTTTAATTATTTTCAATGGTAGTTGGGATTGTAGGATTTTTTTGCTAGTTAATTTCGAGATTTTTTAATGTATTTTTTCCTGAAGTCGGCGATAGATTCGTCCAGAAGATTGGTTAGAAATTGGCACTTTTTTCCTGCTCCTTTAGCCACACATACCTCAGGCGGTTCGAGAAATTTTCTATCGAATGTTCGCTCAGTCGTGCTGACTTCGTAGTTTCCGGCGCTGTCGCAGCCGGCAGCTTGTTTCTACCACGCCATCTGGGAGTTGGCGGTACTCCCAGGGGTAAAATGTAGACACACTGAATACAGCAGCCTGAGTAGTGGGTGTTGAGGCATGTGGCGTCAAGGACGTTTGCTGTTTGACTGTTGCAAGGGGGAGGAATCCTGGAATCCGATTGGCTAGAGTGGGTGGTATAATGCATGGTTAGAGAGTTAGAGAGTTCATTGACCTGCAAGCTAGACTCCACAGTCTTGTGTTCATATATGCTGACATCAACTGCAATTGGTTGGTTGCCTGCTGTTACAGTGAAAGCCGACGATTGGACCAGTATTCTCCAGGAAGTGTCAAATACATTGTGGGACAATGACTAAGGTTTTATAAACACATGTGTTTTGAATTCTAGCTTGTCCCAAAATGAACCTGCGAATTCTTCAGGTCACTACATATGACATAAATATGGTCAGGGAAACGAGGTCATTAGTTTGGAAGATGGCAGTGAAGTTGAAGGACATGCGCTGGGAGTGTGTGACAGCCAGATGTAAGGCTGCGAGAAACATCTATAATGTGTTAAGAAATGGTTTTGTTTTGATTGATCGGGACATTATTTCCAAAAAACTTCGGGAAGGATGACGCCAATCAATCCTATAGATAGTCGTAATTTTATAGGGTTCAGTAGAGTTTAATGCTTCAGGGTTCAGAAGAGGTTGGAGAGTCCGGCGGTTGAGCCGCTGTCAGTCAGACCGACAGTGGATTAGCTTTTGGGGTTGACTACAAGGTGAGAGAGCGACTATTGCCAATTATTTGTTACAGTTATTTTAACTTTAATTTAGTTTTGAATAATTTAAGAAGTGTCTTAAAGTAAGGAACAATTTGGTCGTGTTTATTTTTGTTGATGTTTTCAGTTATTTTACTCAGGGTTCAGGTCCTCATGGTTGGTGCTGAGATACAACGTCGACTAGTTTGAAGATTCATTTCTATTAGCTCTTAGCATTTTTCCCCTTTTTGCCTTTTGTTAGAGGATTTCTGATAATTATTGGCCAATCGATAGTCTTTGAAGTTTACATTACTAAGTAAAATAAGACTAGTATAGTAACTGAAGTCCGTTAATTGTTAAACTGTTTTAACGAGTGTTGATATCTACATTGCTGCATATACGGACTTAACCTAAAATGCAGATATCCCTTCAAGATATATTGAACAAAACAAAATGCTTTGGGATAGTTTTCCTTATTCTGATTATTTTCATTCTACAGCTCTTACACCTACTTGTTATTTTAATGAAGATGTAACTGTTTTTGTTGAATCCTTGCTGAAATTCATTGGAAATTGTTTCCTTTGTCTGTGATGCTTGTGTATTTAAAATTTTATTAACTAAATATTATTTGCTTTTATAAAAAAATTGGATATCACTGGCTGCTCTATAGTTTTTATTCTATAGTGTTATTTTATTTTGGGAAACAGAAATCATTGACCAATATTTCAAGATTTTAATTAAATTATATTTGCAGTTACCGTAACCTAACCAAATACATTATAAACAAATACATCGTATAATATTTTGTTTTATGAAAGCCAGAGATTTAATGTAGTAGTATTGCCTTTCAATAATTGTTTATTATTCTTATTGCCATTGTTCATTCAGTCTTGAAATGCAATGGGTGGTTTAATTTTATTAACTCAATATTGTTTATTGTTGACTTCTATATTTTGATTGTTAAAAGTTATGAAATTTATATCACTATGTTAAATATTTGTTATATTATATAATTATGTTGGTATTTTCTTTTGGAAATCTTGTGTTGTTCGTCTTTTCACTCACCATTTTATTATAATTGACTCCTGCATATTAAATTCATTCAACATTTTAAGGCTAGGAATACTTCCTCTCACCATAATACAAAGAAGCTTAAGGTATTTTTGTAAGTATTAGTGCAGAAGTGTAGTAAACAGTTATATTTTGTTACCTTCCTTAGAGCCGCTGAAACTGTGAAATGATACTATCCTCAGTTACTTGAACTATAGCAAAGTAAGTACCCCCTCCAACACCTCTCCAATATTTTCTTTTTTATTTTGTTTTCACTCTCATGTGGAGCCCCGTCCTCTATGAAGAGTTTTAAGAGTTTTGGGATGTTAAAGAAACTTATTTTATTAAGTATAGATGTGGCAAAGTTAAGGGTTTCTGGACGACTCATTAAACAATCTCGTGGTGGAAGATTTTGGCTTCTTATTATTTGTTTCTGATTAATTTCTATGAATGTTAATGTATTTAATTTTATATATTTATTTCCTCTTTCATGTGTATATAAATTATTTTTTTATTGATTATTTTTCATTCTCGATATTGTAGGTTTTGAGTATTGCGCAACTCCAATTATTTTCTTCTTCCCCCTTAAACTTCCATTGCTGCGACAGTAGAAAGGAGGGCGGATATGGAAGATGGATGGAATGCGGATTTGCCACACAAGAAAAAAGTACGGAAGAGAGCCCTGATATCTAGTGCTCTGACTCGATGGTACCTACGATTGTACACATGTTGTAATAATGGTATGGCATATGGTGTATATGGCATAATGATAAATGTTTCCTTGGTGCTAATGAAATATAGTTTCTACCAGGTGGGAGCATCTGGGTTAGTTATTACACAACACATGGGACCCCTGAGCTATAAAAACTTATATTTCGCAAGGAGCCCAGGGAGTCTACAGAATCTGACCTTCTGGAATACAAGACATTGCTCGAACTCATGGATGCACTTTACAAATATAACAATCACGAGACAGGTCTTTATAAAGATGAAGATCATGAAAAATTGACTTTCTTGCATACCTCTTCAGCGGCCAAGCATTGAAAAGCAGCAAAGGTTTGAGGAAGATAGACTATGGTAAGAACATTGACTATACATACTGGGACGATCTGATCGAGCTGGTCTATAGACTGCAGCAGATGCTTTCTTCGAAAAGTTGTAAAAATGACTCCCGAACCAATGAGAAAGTTGCAGTCATCGAAGAACTTAAAGAGGCAGACTACATACAACGAATCAATTGGGTACAGTCTACGAACTGAATGCAGCCACCAGGTGCCATTAGAGCCCATAGAAGGTCGAGATTTGTGGGATGAAAGACCTGCATTAAGCCGAGCTCTTCAAGATGATACCATATGATAGGGTCAACAAGGGCTATAAATACATGTTGACGGTCATCATTGCATATGTAAATTTGCTTGGGCATGAACTGTCAAGTCGAAGAATGCATGTGATTTCATCAAAGCCATGGCAGATGTATTTCGTGAAGGACGTATCCCGACATATCTACAATCTGACCACCGCAAGTAATTTTATACCGCAAAGTTCGCAACCTTGATGAAAATACAAACCATAAATCATTTTCCCACATACAGCAATCTTAAAGCTTCTATCACTGAGATGTTGAACAGAACTCAGAATGGGAAAATATGGAAGCATTTCATTGCGAGCAGAAACTACAAGTGGCTGACACTACTCCCAAAACTCGTACACAAATACAATTCTACAGTTTATTCTACCACTTGCTTAATGCCTGAAGATGTGAAGAAAGACTCTATGGTTCGGACCATGTACACTAACATGAAAAAGGACCCATGCAAGCATAAATCCAGGGTTGAATATGTTGTTCTCATCTCCAAACTGAATGATGTCCTCGAGAAAGTGTTCACTGCAAATTGGAGCATCGAAATATTTTGTTTGCGATGTATAAGCAACTATGCACTGAGGACCTACTTTCTTGAGGATGTGATTTATGTTCATATCCATGGTTGTTTCTATGCAAAGGAGATCAGGCCTACAAAATTTTCATATATGCATTTCGTCGAGAAGGTGGTGAAACAACATAATGGAAGGGTGGATATCAAGTGGTGTGGTGTTCCTGCCGGTTTCAATTCCTGGTTCGCCCTGGCAGACATCAAGTGGTGAACATCGATGAAGATTAATAAAACTGCATATTTTATTATTTACATCATAAATTTGATGTACAAATATGAGACGATTTATTTCAAAAACCTTCCTGCTGGTATAAGGAATATTTTAAATAAAAAATACAGTAACTAAAAATATTAGTATTTAGGAAAAAAATAAAAAAATAAATATGACAATTTAAGTACTTTGCAGTAATGGCCAATGCAATCATTTCGTACAGGCCAATAGCAGCCAGCATAGGCGAAACTAGACCCTACATATGTGTAGAAAAGCACATATGTAGGGTATGGGTGTCACAACTATACCTTTAACACATAAAGAAATATTGTTGTCACCTGCTGGTACACAGGTGAAGTAAACATTTTAAATCTAATGTGGTAGTCGAAAGAATGTGAGAGACAAACTATAAAAAAATAACAATCAAATAAAACCCACATGGAAGATTGCACCTAGTAAGATGGTGGATGCCTACTAAGATGGCAGTTGAATGATGGTGAGTAGTCGAACGAGTGAGAGAGGAAAACCTACCATTATTGCTGCCTCCAGTAACATTTATAAATAAACGAAAAAAGAAAAAACAAATATTCCTGCCTTCATTAACACATAAAAAAAGTCGAACGATAAAACAAATATGGCCACCTCCAGTAACATATAAATTAATCATAAATTAAATTTAATATGTTGGCATACGATAAAAGGATAAAGGTAGGAGGTTGGAGGTTGGGAAGTGATAGTGTCAGTTGTATGCTGGATGTGAAGCTGGGGGTACCTCCGAAAATAAAAGTTTTCTTAAAATAAATGTTTACATAAGTATTTATAAAATTTTCGGGATATTTTAGAATGATATAGAGAAAAAGGGAAAGTTTAAGGGAAATTAGGAAAATTTTTAAAGGAAAAAGGGAAATTCTTAGGGGAAATGGTTGCCAGGGACTAGAATTTTTTTATATATTTTTGTAACTGATTATTTAATTTATAATAATTTGTTTAGTAATAAATTTTAAAAAATTTTAAAATATTTCGAATACATTTTGTATTAATTTTTTTATAATTTATTTGAATATTTTTGGAGTTTTTGGCTCAAATGTCAAAGGCCAACGTCAAAAGTCATGGTCAGGTGGGCTATAAATGGCGGACGGGTGACATCACAACATGGTGGTCGATCGAATCGAATCAGATCCCTTATGCCCTTGTACCAGAATACATATAATTATACTACCCGAATCAGCTGGGTAAAAATTTCCAACCTAGTCTTCTTTTTCTAAACAGACCATATGGCATTTCTCCAAAGTGTCAGTTATAATGTGTGTCATTAATATTATTTTTTACGAATAAGTCTTTAGGCATTTCATAAATTTATCATCGCTTGATTCCCTACATTTGATGACCATTATTTCTTTTTTCAAAATTTTAGGTGCTTGAGAGATATGACTGTGTTGAAAAATTATTGCAGTATTTTGATTTCGCCTTCATGGTGTCATAATGTTACAACTTAAGTATTAAATTCCTAGTGGCGAACACATTCAGTGTGTTTAAAAATTTATCGTTAGTAAAATAAATCCAGAAATTTACATTTCTGATGCATATCATGTTCACCAGAAATTATAACAACCACTGAGATGTAAACGCGAAATATTAGGAAAATTATTATTTTTAAATAAAGAGGTGCTATTTCTATAACAATAAAATGCTATTTTGTGAATGAACACACATTTTTAGATTGAAAATACAGTATACAGTACAATATTTTACCATGTTATAAACCTTACACTGAAAACGCTACTTCATTTACTAAATTATTTGAAACAAGTAGTTAACTACAGTTTTCTATGAATTGGCAGCTGCGTGTTAAGTACGCATGTGGAAAGTGTGAAAGGCAGTAAAGAAGCGAGAGGCGTTATTTCACCAAGAAAAGACATACATTTTTTTTTAATTCCCAAGTCGTGCGAACAGCAGAGCAGGAAAGACGATTGTGCTAACGACAAATGGCAAAGTCGAGACCCAATGCTCCGCTCTCGAACTTATATAAAGCGAGGGGTTGCCGCAGGAATAACTGCATGAATAAGGAATAAGATGGGTGGAGATTTTCTGCCCTTATGCATTGTTCATGAAGTTATCGCCCTTGCAGCTGTTGCAGAAGATCCCCCCCCCCTCGCGACATAAGCACCCCTCAGGAGCCGCAGTTGCTGTTCATCGCGGGGAAGAATCTTGAAGACGATTCTCGGGATCATAACACACGATGCCTCTGAATAAACCAGCCTTTGTCAATTAACAGCCCTTTGGCACCACGAAGTTAAGAGATTTGTAAATGTTACATCGTGCTCCGGATAGTCTCTAAACCACGTAAATTGTCGTAGGTATGTCACAGAACACATTTTATAGCAGATAGAACTGTTTCTTAACTCTCACCAGTAGACATCATTTTGGGAGATGTCAGCATCATTCTTTACAAATTTATATTAAAGATGCTGGTCGACAAAACTTTTTTATTTTTCATTTGCACGACAAATTGTTCGGCAAGTACGCAATAATTGCGCACACAATTTCGTTGCACAAACAATTTTAAACCTGATAATTTTTCATGAAGATAATGATAAATCACAGTTTTATAGTATTTTGGTACATACAAATAATAAAAACTAACTTACTTTCCAAAATTAAATCATTCTCATAAAATAGGATATCATCATTCCCTTCATCATTTATTTAAAATGTCCATGTGTAAGGCTTCCGCTTTTTTTTTTTTTAATTTCTCTCATTAAGGACATAAAATAATTTTTTTATTTGCTGAGGATTGAATTTTTTAGTGATATTAATTGTGTTAAGCACATCTTAAAATTAACTATGACAGGATTTTCAGTCACCTCTTAAAATGTTCTGTTAATGTTGTCATTTATCTGATTTCTACGACCCAACAATTATAAAATTGAGATTTTGATACGCCATGATGCAGAGCTGTTCTATTTATTTCAATATGCCATAATGAAAAACTGTGTCATTTATTTGTGACGAAATAGAACTTACGATTCATGTCTACAAGGTGAATGGTATTTTGTACAGATATAAAAATAATACAATTTAAATCGATCACCGCCTTTAATCTTAGTGAAGTGTTTAATTTTTCGACTTTAAAATTATCTGTTATGAAACGCAACCCTACAGCTAAATATCATAATCTCTACAAAAACTCTAATATGAAATTTTCGTTTCTTGGCTTTTGTTTATTGAGGTTTACAAGTTTGTAGAAATTAACTAGCGCGTTTAGTGCCATTGTTCCATGCGGCATTAAAGAGTAAGTGACATGCAAATACGCACAAAACATAGGTATATATTGTATTTAGAGCATTTTTATTCAATCAGAAAAGAAATGGCCCCGCAATGGTGCAAAACTTTAAGTGGTAACAACTTATTAGTTCCGCTAAATAGTTCCGTTACAGCTCATTCGAATTGTATTTTGTGATACACTGGAGGAAATTGTTAGAGAATTATGTTTCAAGAAAACTACTGTCCCGAAACATAATATTTAAAATCGTAATATTAAGGGTAACCTGTTAAATTAATCAATAACACTTGGTAAGTTTTCAATTCTCTCATTGACGTACCAAGAGTATCGAGGCATTTTTCAGAAATTGTTGATTATCAATGTTATTGCAACTCAAGATGTTATACATTTGAAATAGGCTTAGGTGTTATTTCGGTCACAGGTTTACTTACAAATAACAGAGGAGTGTGCAAGCAGGTTAATATGAGAAAAAGGTGTATCGTATAAACGATAAGAAATACATGTTGCCAGTTTCAATGATAGATAACGAAGGGAAGATCTGACATAGAATGTGTAGGAAAACACAGCGACAAGATATGACGAAAAGGGACTGAGTTGCTGAGCCGAGAATGGAAAATACGTATATTTGCCGGTGATGAATACGTATATTTGCCGGTGATGAATACAAGACGGTCGCGAAAAAAAAATGTTTCGTTCTTTGCCTAGGTTTCCTATTTGGACTCAGCTCTGGGGTCATTTATTTTCTCTCATTTCATTATGATCCTCTGTTTCGTTAAAGCAAGTGGAGTGTGATTCGTATTATGAGAAAGTGCGTGACATGTTGTGAAGAAAAAGAATTTATGTTTCAAAATAAACCTGAAATACGTAAACTGCGCCGCCGAACATACCATCCAGCTACGACCAGATTTTACAAGACGTGAGTGAAGGAAAACATCCTGATGGTTGGCGCTCTTGGGTGGCTAGAGGGAGTACATACATACCATCCAGCTACGACCAGATTTTACAAGACGTGAGTGAAGGAAAACATCCTGATGGTTGGCGCTCTTGGGTGGCTAGAGGGAGTACATACATACCATCCAGCTACGACCAGATTTTACAAGACGTGAGTGAAGGAAAACATCCTGATGGTTGGCGCTCTTGGGTGGCTAGAGGGAGTACATACATACCATCCAGCTACCACCAGATTTTACAAGACGTGAGTGAAGGAAAACATCCTGATGGTTGGCGCTCTTGGGTGGCTAGAGGGAGTACATACATACCATCCAGCTACGACCAGATTTTACAAGACGTGAGTGAAGGAAAACTCGGAAAATCTTGCATGTTATTTGATGCATATGGCTGAAACAAAATGTCACTAACCACATATGTTGTCACAAATATATATGCTTGAAGTGTTGTTATATCATTTCCAATAGACCGAATGTGATTATAGAATAATCCTCACTTGCCTACAACAGCTGTACGCCTGTTCAGTGGACAAAGAAACATTTCATAATCGTGAAGTAATGACGAACCTACCAACTTGATGAAGCTTGGAAATCACAAAAACAGTCACTTCAGAGAATATGTCATATATCTCTCTGTTGTACAAATTTTTTGTGTAAAATATTTTTATAAAACCTTTTATTTCTCGTAGTATAGGTACCTTCTTCAATTCACAGTAATAAAGAACTGTGGAGAATTAAACTAAGCCTTTTAAAGAATTTTATGTGTAGGTTATTGCTAATAATTATACCATTGTGCTATTTTATCTCTCTCAGTTTGATGTACCTAAATAGGCTGATTATTTAACAATCCCACTTTTCAAACGCTTTTAATGAGAATTTCTTCAATAATAACTTATTTTTTAGGAATTCAGGCCTTGCATACCTGAAACATCTCGTGCATTTATACGTAATATCCAGCATATTAATAATAAGCAAATATTTTTGCCATTAGAGAAGATCGAAAATTCCGATCAATACAATTATGAAACTGGTGTGGTAGAATTTCTCTTATTTTATCCCCAACTAAAGTCAGTTCAGCTAATTTAAGAACTATATTAGAACAACTTGCAAACTAAAAAAATTGAAGAACACTTTTTAGAAACACACGTAACGTATTATAGTCTTGAACACATATTACTGTGCTACTGATATTAATAGCCCGATTTGTGTAGATAATTT
The DNA here is from genome assembly GCA_029891345.1 of Dryococelus australis. NCBI lineage: Eukaryota > Metazoa > Arthropoda > Insecta > Phasmatodea > Phasmatidae > Dryococelus > Dryococelus australis. The sequence goes on along the minus strand of CM057006.1, from coordinate 96,023,578 downwards.
TCCTGGTAGTGTGGGATTAAATTATTTGATGGGCTCTCTGGTGGGTGCTATAAAAGACATAAGTCGTACTGCAAACATAACAACCGAAGCTGAAACGCAACGCATTATCATTACACACATCCAGTTTTCCACTCATAATGGCGAAACACTGTCCAACTGACGTCACGTGATCTGTGGAACCAGGTAGTCACGTGTAGTGTTTAGTGGTAACTGGAGTCTTTCTATCGACCCTTGTAATTAATTCGTTACTAGAGGACGATTAACTGGTCTTCTCTATAGGTGCTCTGTAGAGATCGATATCTTGAAGTTAGACTCACGATATGTAGTAGCAGACAGATTTTAACGCAGGAGGATGTCTTTATAGAGGACATGAGTCTTAAAGAAGGTTACTGTAGTGAATATTACATAAATATGGATATGTATGTACATAAGAATTACTTTTGTAACACTCAATTTGAAATAATTGATAATGATTTTCATGATATTTTTCAGTAAGCTATTAAACACAGGTATTATTTCGCAATTCCATGATTTCTTATTTATTACGTTGCAAATGATCCAAAAGTGATTAAAATATGAAAATACACACTGTTTGTACACAATTGAACGGCAGACTTGAAGACAGTTTTTCTGTAACACGATCACGTAAGCACTTTCTAAATCAATATCTGAACATTATCACTGCCCCTATCTGCATATACTCTAATATTTTACAGAGCCACTTAGTGCAATGCGGCCAGTGAGGAAGACTTTTCATGTCTTAACTTCTAAATAAAGTAGAAGGTAATCATTTGTGTATTCAGAAATGATTTATTTCGTTTCCTGTTTTCTAATACATAAATTGTAATGATGAGTAAATTTGTAAAATATACACTTTTATAATTATTTCGTAGTTTCACTCGACCGGGGCATGAATAAAATGATGAGGCCCATGGTAATGTTAATTTTACATAAGGTGGAAGAATACATAACTTGCTTTACAAGTACTTCTTAAGAAAGGCTCTCAAAAGCTCATTGTGAACAGCCTTTATTACGCCTACCGTTTCAGCGAACATCCGCAGTGTGCAACATATTACATGTTGTACAAAACTTTGTTTTATGTTCATAGAACCAATGCTGAAACGCAAATGCTATCTCTGAAAGATACCATTGTGTTACTTTTGCAAATAAATAATTCATATAAAAATACACATTTTAAAATTTAAAAGTGTTAACAAAATATTTATAAAAATTGACAAAATTGAATACCACATTCCACAGCTTAGACTGAAATCAAATCACATACAGAGGTCCATTCAAATTATTTAACCATTATTCGTATATAAATATTTAGAGCTAATTAATATATATATATCTTTACCTGCATCATTAGCACAACGCTCAGTACGAACTGAACGACAACATTTTTTATGAACCTGTCAGAAAGCTAACAAACCGTACCGATATCTCGTTGATTGAATTCGCACACTCTGTGTGTGTAGAGGGCTATGTCGAAAAAGAGATTGCTACACAATACAATATACACTTTAAAAACCGACTACGACAAATAGTACATATTTAAAATAAATTATAGATAGGATTTTGGATAAAAAAAGAAACAACACTTTTTAAATAAAATCATTAACGTAAATAAGAACTATTAAAATATTCGCCTGAGTTCTCTTTCTCATTTTTAACCTATAGTCGCCAGTATGGAACTGTTGTAAAAGTAACGCAGCCAAACGGTTTCGTTTAAAACACAAACTACCTCCTTCACAGGCCTGTACGTCAATAAAGCAAGTCCTGCAACGAAACACAAACTACCTCCTTCACAGGCCTGTACGTCAATAAAGCAAGTCCTGCAACGAAACACAAACTACCTCCTTCACAGGCCTGTACGTCAATAAAGCAAGTCCTGCAACGAAACACAAACTACCTCCTTCACAGGCCTGTACGTCAATAAAGCAAGTCCTGCAACGAAACACAAACTACCTCCTTCACAGGCCTGTAAGTCAATAAAGCAAGTCCTGCAACGAAACTCAAACTACCTCCTTCACAGGCCTGTACGTCAATAAAGCAAGTCCTGCAACGAAACTCAAACTACCTCCTTCACAGGCCTGTACGTCAATAAAGCAAGTCCTGCACCGAAACTCAAACTACCTCCTTCACAGGCCTGTACGTCAATAAAGCAAGTCCTGCAACGAAACCGTTCGTATTTTGGTTGTCGTTCCGGGCTGGTTCTTTTTTATTATTATTATGTTATTTATACCCTTATCTCTTTTAGCTGTTTATATAATTCAGAAATATTTTATTCTTATAATTTTTGGAATACTCTTTTCAATAGGTTTCATTTGTTGCTCAAAGTCCGACATTTTACGACGGTCAAAGTCCACTAAATAGAAGTAGTTATTGTATACAGAGTTACTTTATAGTTGTACGTTATCGTTTTATGTAATTTAGAAAACCTTTGTCTCGAGATTTCATATAATACAAAGTAAGGTTTATAAAAAAAACGTCACGTCTAGCATTATGGCATCTGGTGTCAATAATACTTATAATTACTTGACGTCGACTATCCTATGCTACCCCCAGTAGCAAGACTAGTCCACCGATCACTCATTTGTCCAAAATCGGTCAAGTCATGCCACCAAGGCGGAACTAGCGAATAGGAATACATAAAGACACACGGGAAAGCTGTTTCTCTCTCTTTGGCTTCGCTTAAGCGGGGTAATAATCGCTAGGTGTAGCAAACGTAATTGCAGAAACAATAGAGTGTTGACAAGCCGCTGTACTACTCTGTCCAGATACCACCTTGGAGGAGAGTCCCTCTGTTACACTGCGGCCGTTACTATGGCCCTAGACCACATTACCACCGCGGACATGCTGTCGCTCTTCAGGATGTCGGAATAGCAATAATACAAACAATGGAGTGTTGACAAGGCCTCTGAACTACTCTGTACAGATACCAGCTTGGAGGAGAGTCCCTGTGTTACACTGCGGCCGTTACTATGGCCCCAGACCACATTACCACCGCGGACCTGCTATCGCTCTTCAGGATGTCGGAATACTAATAATACAAACAATGGAGTGTTGACAAGGCCTCTGAACTACTCTGTACAGATACCAGCTTGGAGGAGAGTCCCTCTGTTACACTGCGGCCGTTACTATGGCCCTAGACCACATTACCACCGCGGACATGCTGTCGCTCTTCAGGATGTCGGAATACCAATAATACAAACAATGGAGTGTTGACAAGGCCTTGAACTACTCTGTACAGATACCAGCTTGGAGGAGAGTCCCTCTGTTACACTGCGGCCGTTACTATGGCCCCAGACCACTTACCACCGCGGACCTGCTATCGCTCTTCAGGATGTCGGAATACTAATAATACAAACAATGGAGTGTTGACAAGGCCGCTGTACTACTCTGTACAGATACCAGCTTGGAGGAGAGTCCCTCTGTTACACTGCGGCCGTTACTATGGCCCCAGACCACATTACCACCGCGGACATGCTGTCGCTCTTCAGGATGTCGGAATAATAATAATACAAACAATGGAGTGTTGAGAAGGCCCTGAACTACTCTGTACAGATACCAGCTTGGAGGAGAGTCCCTCTGCTACACAGCGGCCGTTACTATGTCCCCAGACCACATTACCACCGCGGACCTGCTATCGCTCTTCAGGATGTCGGAATACATAATAATACAAACAATGGAGTGTTGACAAGGCCGCTGTACTACTCTGTACAGACACCAGCTTGGAGGAGAGTCCCTCTGCTACACAGCGGCCGTTACTATGTCCCCAGACCACATTACCACCGCGGACCTGCTTCGCTCTTCAGGATGTCGGAATACTAATAATACAAACAATGGAGTGTTGACAAGGCCACTGTACTACTCTGTACAGATACCAGCTTGGAGGAGAGTCCCTCTGCTACACTGCGGCCGTTAATATGGCTCCAGTCCACATTACCACCGCGGACCTGCTGTCGCTCTTCAGGATGTCGGAATACTAATAATACAAACAATGGAGTGTTGAAAGCCGCTGTACTACTCTGTACAGATACTGGCTTGGAGGAGAGTCCCTCTGCTACACTGCTGCCGTTACTAAGGCCCCAGTCCAAATTACCACCGCGGAAATGCTGTCGCTCTTCAGGATGTCGGAATACTTATAATACAAACAATGGAGTGTTGACAAGGCCTCTGTACTACTCTGTACAGATACCAGCTTGGAGGAGAGTCATTCTGCTACACTGCGCTGGTTACTATGGCCCCAGACCACATTACCACCGCGGACCTACTGTCGCTCTACAGGATGTCGGAATAATTATAATACAAACAATGGAGTGTTGGCAAGGCCTCTGTACTACTCTGTACAGATACCAGCTTGGAGGAGAGTCCCTCTGCTACACTGCTCTGGTTACTATGGCCCCAGACCACATTACCACCGCGGACCTACTGTCGCTCTACAGGATGTCGGAATAATTATAATACAAAAAAAATGGAGTGTTGACAAGGCCGCTGTACTACTCTGTATAGATACCACCTTGGAGGAGAGTCCCTCTGCTACACATCGGCCGTTACTATGGCCCCAGACCACATTACCACCGCGGACCTACTGTCGCTCTACAGGATGTCGGAATAATTATAATACAAACAATGGAGTGTTGACAAGGCCGCTGTACTACTCTTTACAGATACCAGCTTGAAGGAGAGTCCCTCTGCAATACTGCGGCCGTTACTATGGCCCCAGTCCACATTACCACCGCGGACATGCTGTCGCTCTTCAGGATGTCGGAATAATTATAATACAAACAATGGAGTGTTGACAAGGCCTTTGTACTACTCTGTACAGATACCAGCTTGGAGGAGAGTCCCTCTGCTACACAGCGGCCGTTACTATGGCCCCAGACCACATTACCACCGCGGACCTACTGTCGCTCTACAGGATGTCGGAATAATAATAATACAAACAATGGAGTGTTGACAAGGCCTCTGTACTACTCTGTACAGATACCAGCTTGGAGGAGAGTCCCTCTGCTACACTGCTGCCGTTACTATGGCCCCAGACCACATTACCACCCAGGACCTGCTGTCGCTCTACAGGATGTCGGAATAATTATAATACAAACAATGGAGTGTTGACAAGGCCGCTGTACTACTCTGTACAGATACCAGCTTGAAGGAGAGTCCCTCTGCTACACAGCGGCCGTTACTATGGCCCCAGACCACATTACCACCGCGGACCTGCTGTCGTTCTTCAGGATGTCGGAATAGCAATAATACAAACAATGGAGTGTTGACAAGGCCGCTGTACTACTCTGTACAGATACCAGCTTAGAGGAGAGTCCCTCTGGTACACAGCGGCCGTTACTATGGCCCCAGTCCACATTACCACCGCGGACCTGCTGTCGCTCTTCAGGATGTCGGAATACTAATAATACAAACAATGGAGTGTTGACAAGGCCGCTGTACTACTCTGTACAGATACCACCTAGAAGGAGAGTCCCTCTGCAATACTGCGGCCGTTAGTATGGCCCCAGACCACATTACCACCGCGGACATGCTGTCGCTCTTCAGGATGTATTAATACTAATAATACAAGCAATGGAGTGTTGACAAGGCCGCTGTACTACTCTGTACAGATACCACCTTGGAGGAGAGTCCCTCTGCTACACAGCGGCCTTTACTATGGCCCCAGACCACATTACCACCGCGAACCTACTGTCGCTCTTCAGGATGTCGGAATACTAATAATACAAACAATGGAGTGTTGACAAGGCCGCTGTACTACTCTGTATAGATACCAGCTTGGAGGAGAGTCCCTCTGCTACACAGCGGCCGTTACTATGGCCCCAGTCCACATTACCACCGCGGACATGCTGTCGCTCTTCAGGATGTCGGAATAATAATAATACAAACAATGGAGTGTTGACAAGGCCTCTGTACTACTCTGTACAGATACCAGCTTGGAGGAGAGTCCCTCTGCTACACTGCGCTGGTTACTATGGCCCCAGACCACATTACCACCGCGTACCTACTGTCGCTCTACAGGATGTCGGAATAATTATAATACAAACAATGGAGTGTTGACAAGGCCTCTGTACTACTCTGTACAGATACCAGCTTGGAGGAGAGTCCCTCTGCTACACAGTGGCCGTTACTATGACCCCAGACCACATTACCACCGCGGACCTACTGTCGCTCTACAGGATGTCGGAATAATTATAATACAAACAATGGAGTGTTGACAAGGCCGCTGTACTACTCTGTACAGATACCAGCTTGGAGGAGAGTCCCTCTGCTACACAGCGGCCGTTACTATGGCCCCAGACCACATTACCACCGCGGACCTACTGTCGCTCTACAGGATGTCGGAATAATTATAATACAAACAATGGAGTGTTGACAAGGCCTCTGTACTACTCTGTACAGATACCAGCTTGGAGGAGAGTCCCTCTGCTTTCACTGCTGCCGTTACTATGGCCCAAGACCACATTACCACCCAGGACCTGCTGTCGCTCTACAGGATGTCGGAATAATTATAATACAAACAATGGAGTGTTGACAAGGCCTCTGTACTACTCTGTACAGATACCAGCTTGGAGGAGAGTCCCTCTGCTACACTGCGCTGGTTACTATGGCCCCAGACCACATTACCACCGCGGACCTACTGTCGCTCTTCAGGATGTCGGAATAATTATAATACAAACAATGGAGTGTTGACAAGGCCTCTGTACTACTCTGTACAGATACCAGCTTGGAGGAGAGTCCCTCTGCTACACTGCGCTGGTTACTATGGCCCCAGACCACATTACCACCGTGGACCTACTGTCGCTCTACAGGATGTCGGAATACCAATAATACAAACAATGGAGTGTTGAAAAGCCGCTGTACTACTCTGTCCAGATACCAGCTTGGTGGAGAGTCCCTCTGCTACACAGCGGCCGTTTCTATGGCCCCAGACTACATTACCACCGCGGACCTGCTGTCGCTCTACATGATGTCGGAATACCAATAATACAAACAATGGAGTGTTGACAAGGCCGCTGTACTACTCTGTACAGATACCAGCTTGGAGGAGAGTCCCTCTGCTACACAGCGGCCGTTACTATTTCCCCAGACCACATTACCACCGATGAACAATACTGATTCCAAATCAATTAGTGTTTTGTTTTTAAAGATTTGTCAATGTCTAACATAATCACGTCATCCCAACAGTCAAAATTATGCATGCCTAACAACTTCAAATACGAGATGCAAAAGTATTTTTTTTTTAAAGGGCAGACGTAACGGACTTCCGCCCATTTAACAGACATCATTATGCTGCGGAGTTATTTCTGACCATTGCTGTAGGTTTTTCTACAGTCCTTTTAGCATAAAGAGATGTTTTGAATGATAAAATAATGTTTTCAGACACAAATTCAATTAATGTAAATTATGCAACTTCCGCCCTTTTATCAAATAACTATTCATTAATTTTATTATTAATAAATTATATTTCATTAATTCTACCTAAAATGTTTTACAATATCAAAAACAAATTTATTATTATATGGAATACAAAGCAGTTAATTTGACGGGGACAGAACTTGGATTTTCCTAGGTCAATACTTTTGCGTTTCAATTGGTTACTATTGTAATTAATAATAAGAGTGATATGAACTTTCAGTCCTAACCATAACAATTATATTTATGGACGATTGACTCCACATAGTGTTATTGTTAGGGACTCACAAACTCAAGAACCACAGACATGTTTGCTAATTGCCCATGGGTCGTCTACCGTGGCCACATGGAAGACGATTTCGGACATAAGAGCGGAAATCAAGTTCAGAGCTCACAATGCCACTGCAAACACACAACATAGTGTTTGTTCGGCTCGCCTTGCAAAATGACTGCACGAAAGCAATTGAAGTGTGCAGGGTAAAAAATATGAATGTCCATATTTGCTACTTTCGATGAAAATGCAATTAAATCTATACACTCCTCTCCTGTCACTCTACAGGAAGTGCTACTTCCGAGTCCTGTTATTTAGGACACTCGTCTCTTTAATGGTTAAGCTTTGGTATGTCAACAGTACCGAAAATAATCTATCAGATAACATGATAAACACACTTTCTGTAAATATCAACAGTCATCGTTTTGCCGAATCCCCTTCAATTGGTAGCTTCTTATACCTACATACTCAGTCTACTATAATTCCTTTCCAAAATGTTCCTACTATATCGGAGAAGACTTTGACCGGATCCATATTCCTACTACTACAAGATGAACCCCACAAATCCCAGTAATCCACAGTATCCACATGGACTCTCGGCCCTACTAATGCAATATGAACCCCGCAAATCCCAGTCATCTACACGATCCACATGGGTTCTCGGTCCTACTACTACTAGATAAACACCGCAAATCCCAATCATCTACATGATCAACATGGACTCTGGGTCCTACTACTACAAGATGAACCCCACAATTTCAAGTCATACACATGATCCACATGGACTGTTGGTCCTACTACTACAATATGAACACCGCAAATCTTAGTAATCTACAATACACACATGGATTCTCGTTCCTACTACTACAAGATGAACCCCGCAAATCCTATTCATCTACAAGATCCACATGGACTCTCGGTCCTACTATTACAAGATAAGCCTCGCTAATCCCAGTCATCTACACGATCCCCATGGAAACCCGGTCCTACTAACGCAAGATGAAACCCGCAAATCCCAGACATCTACATGATCCACATGGATTCTCGGTTCTACTGCTACAAGATGAACACCACAAATCCCAGTCATATACATGATCCACATGGATTATCGGTTCTTCTACTACAATATAAATGCTCCAAATCCCATTCATCTAAAAGATCCACATGGAATCTCTGTCCTACAACTACAGGATAAACCCCGCAAATCCAAGTCCTCTACATGATCCACATGGACTCTGGGTCCTACTACTACAAGATGAACACCGTAAATCCCAGTCATCTACATCATCCACATGGACTCTCCGTCCTACTACTACAAGATGAACCCCGCAAATCCCAGTCATCTACATGATCCACATGGACACTCGGTCCTACTGCTACAAGATGAACACCGCAAATCCCAGTCATACACATGATCCGCATGGACTCTCGGCGAGATGAGGGCATCTGGCTAGTGATAATTGGTGGAGATGTTATGAAGTGGTCAGACCTTAGCTGAACGGCTTGACTGATCACATCTTCCGAAATGGAACCAGGGTACGAGCATGATTGCAATAACACATTGCGAAAGACAGTTGTAGGAATCCCCTTCACCGGCCAGTAAACGGGGCCGAAACTATTAAACAATACGCCCGTTATCGGCCAACATAACACGGGAGTAAGCTTTTTTGTCGTATGGCCATTGCAACGAAAATACCAATGAAGATTGCAGTTTCCGGGCGTAGACATCTACCATTTGAATCAGCCTCCGGAATTATGAACATATCATTTAATAACTCAGTATATATGTATAGCTGCCCCTGTTCATACTTTATAATGTGTATATTGAAATAATGTAGTACAGCCTTAATCTTAAATACACCCTTTTTATGTGCTGTTCATTTCATAATCCTTTTCGACCACTCGCATCGCCCCTATAGTCCCATTTAAACTATTGCCCATTCAAGAAATAACAGCTCCCTTAAAATAAAATTCTTCGTGCAATGAGTTAGAACCTATTACTCATAACGTTATTACATACAAAACTGCACTTTTTATAGAAAATATGGATTAATATAATTAGTAGTATAAGGATAATTGCGAACCATCGGCATTCGGCATCGGAGTCGAAGCCAAGGGGTCGACCATGTTGTGAATTCATTATGTGACACCTTTCTTTCCCCTTTTTTTAAATTTCACTTTTTCCCTCAAAATTGGTTTAATTCCATACCAAATCTCAGTAGAAATATCCCATTTGCAATAAGGAACCCCCGAAATTTCCCATTTTTCCCGAAACAGGTGAGATGAATTAGCGACTGCGAGACAGAAGAGCCGGACTCAGCATGTTTGACCCTTGACCATTGACATTAAATACCCATGACCTTAAATGACCTTGAAAACAAAAACTTGAGAAAAATCCATTAACGTCAGAAAGCATATTACATTAAAGACTACAACCGCCGTATTGGATGCATAATACTTGATCTTGAACCCGTTATCTTAAATGACGATAATCAAAACCCGAGAAAATGTCATTAAAGACAATGAGTTTATTTTGTTACTGACTACTACCATAGTGGGTGCAGGTAACCTTGACCATGATCCTATAACCTCGAATGAAATTGAAAACAAAGACTCGAAAAAAGTTACAAAAGACCTGCTTGCACATAACCTGGTACCGACATTCTAAACGAGAAATAAACTTTACCTTTAAGGGTCTTCGCAAGTTCAAGTTAACTGTGGCTATGACTAAACTACTAACCGCAACTGTCACACAAATATGACATACGACTGGAATTTGTGGCACAATTTAACCACTCATGTCGCCGTATATTATAGTCGAAAGTTAATGGCCTATACCAAAGTGACACTGATGATGCAGTGGTTCAGGCAAAATCTCGTGTAGGCCTGGATAAGATGAAGGAGCTGGATCTAAATAAGCAGGTAATGCCAGCAATGATGTTTTAGATACGATTCCCGAAGAAGTCGATGGCTCTACCGTATCCACCAATAACTCTGGAGTGCCCGAAGACATCGCAGATGTAGAATAAGAGTTAGATGCGAAATAGATCTAGTAGAGACAATCCAACTATCACGCAAACTAAGCCTCTCAGATTACCTACCTACTACTTATAATATACGAGTATGCAAGCCTTATTACGCCATATTAACTTTGAACCCTCGTACTGCACCATTCATACATTGTGCAGACACCAACCAACCAATCAAGTGGCCACGTGATTGCAGCTGGCCAAACACTGAGTTGGTGGTGGTGGAGAAGTCATTTTGTAGTCATTTTGCAGGCATTTTGGTATCGTCTCGTCTGGTTTGGATTCACTTATCCGTCTCACCTGCTCAGGGACAAATGCGACATATATGGGTGTCCTTTTATTTCAAATGGAAAAATAGAAATATTTAGGAAAATTTTTATTGGAAAACAGAAAATTTTTAAGGAAAGAGGGAACATTTTTAGTGAAACTTAACCGATCTCGAGGGAAACAGGGAATTTTTTTTAGGACAAAAAAGGAAAAATTATGGCGGATGGTTACATGCAGGACGTCGATTTTTCCCAATCCTCCTTTACCTATTACTACTGTAATCGTATAAGTTTACGTGGTTGGCTAAAGAACAATGCGCAATCTCCTTCGTCTGCCGAGGCATACAACTCCTTAGAGAAAAGGCAGCCCTTTGTCCTTCGAATTTCCCTGGTTTCTTGACAATATGTAAGCTAATTATATTACAATTTAATGGGCAGTAATATTTTAATCGAAAGTCTTTATCGCATGAGACAGTTAATTAATTTATCTGAAAGAAATAGGAATAAACGACACAATGACCCCAGACAAATAATTTATAGCACAATAGTGACTATTATGAAAGAACTTAATACATTTTATAATCCGAAATCTCCATTTTAGTTTAGTAACGGGTTAAAAAAAAAATTTGGGTACTGTAACCATTTCATTATATAACTGGGTATTATAGTAAGGAAATCTGTTTAATGAATATAATTGTTCTTCCTCAGAATTTATTTAAAAAAATACGTAGGCGATACGCATGCACAAAATTGGTCTCGAGAGAGAAAATAGTTTATTCTGACCTGCTAGTATTTATTAGTTTATGATCCACGGGAAGAAATTGAATCTGGGCATGTCGTTGTCAACAGCTTGCCGCTACTTAACTTGCATCTGATATGACCAGCATCTCGTGGTCTCCCCGTGGAGACCAATCAAGGAAACCGAAGGTGTATAAGAACCCACCCGGAGACAAACACAACAAATTAGTGTCATATAAAAGTGGGAGCATTACTGGAAGGTGTCCTGAAGATACTTCACCTTTAATACGAGTAGAATCTCGATTTTCGGAAATTTTTAGACTTTGGAATGACAGATATAATGATTAGTTTAGTTAGGGTACGTAATGTTACAATATAGGGCTTCGGGCTGCATATTAAAAAAATTATGTTTAAACATTTATAATACTATTACTACATGCAGCACTTGTAAAACAGAGGTACACCAGCTGTATCTTGAATATGGTAGGAGGAGGCATTTTTTAATGCTTCTTTAAGTAGTTTCTGTTTCTGCAACATTTATTTCAGCTTAAGCATGAAATATTTTATTGAGTAAACTGCCATAACCTCGTACCCACATATAAATACATGTCATTTATGTATTTATTTATTAATCTTTGCTACCCAGAGGCGTAAACGGGCTCCTCCCGACCTCTACTTACAAGAGAATATCAAGTCCACAATTCATAAACCTTATTCTGACGGCTGGACGGTAATGACTGTGGACATATGCAATAGTGGAAGCTAACACAGAAAAAATTTCACTTTTCCGAACTTTAGGAGTTTTCTGAATTTAGGAATTCAGGAGGAAAATGTTTTCCCATTGAGGACAACGAAAGGTTGTTATTAGATTGTAAGAAGATTACACGATAAAATAATTATGTGTGTTGAAGATAAAAGAGCCCACACTCCCCTCCCAAGTCAATGCTATTTGACAAACCTGAGCAGTGGCGACAGCTAACCCAGACAAATCGAAAGGACAAATATCTGAACACTTTTTTTTGTTATTTCATTTTTGTCATTATTAAATTCACAAAGATAGCTTATGGATCTAACCCAGTAACTATGGAAATGCTTCGAAATTGTATACTTCATTTAACTGGCATAGTTGCCTTCTTATTGAACAGTGTTTAAATTTATCAAAGTTGAGATGTGGCATCAAATTAACAATAAAAAATTATCTCTTGCTAACTACAAACGATATTTATACAGGGACTATGTACAGGTGAAAATGCATTGAAAATTATAAACTACAAATTAACCCTGGTGGAAAATTCAAAACTGTAATACCGGTTAGTATGGTAATGAGTGTTGCAATAAACTATAAGCATTTTTTTAGTAAAGACCAAACAAGAAATAGTGTTTCTATTTAGAAACACACTGAGAGAAGTATGCTTATAAATGCGCATACAGTGTGTCTATCTGCCCCTGGCCCAATTCTGAACGGAACACCGTTTTCACCTGTCCGCCATGAAAAACTATTCATCGGAAGACGTGTGGTGAAACAAATTACAGAAATGGGACAGTTATGCTAAAAACTTCCTTTTAAACATATAAACATTTACATTTGTAATGAAGAAAGCCCACGTTGTTTGATTTTCGACTCGTAATATGGTAAATACCGCACAAATGAATGTTTCTTGGTAGAACTGGCACCAGTCGCGTCACAGCCCCACGAGACTTAGCTAGTACTCTGGCGAGTGCTGTTCACTGGTCTGGTGTTCGCAGGCTGCTATCAGAATTCAGCAGTGTTCCTTCTTCATAGCGCACCAGAAGGATGGGCCTGGCCCACGCAAATATGAATGGCTAATTTCAAATATATTAGGGATGACATCACAGATCATTTACTGGACTGTTCTTAACTATTTATGAATTTTAGGAACCCCGCTAGGGCGTAATTGAAAGACAGATTTTTTCGACAATGGCTCGCTATAGGTGGATGATTGTAGCTACCGCCATAGCGAGGCAATGCTCGATTTCTGTTTAAAATCGGTGGTAAAACCTGATCTGGGTTAGACGCTTGGCTGCGAGGGAAGCCTCCCCAGAAAAAGGTCAGGTATTTCGGTCTGATCACTCGTTAAATTAAAATTAAAAGCCCTTAGTAGATTGCAGTAATATCATTTTGATGCTCAAATTTTTTATTTGCAGTCAGGATATTTTTGGATAACATGAGCAGCATAAGTATTGCTGCACAGCACAATAAGGAATCGCTTCCAATTTTCTAATAATATATATTAGTAAATCTGTGAGGAGGAACCTAGAATTTTTATCGTCAAAAATAATTAAAATTTTCCTGAAAATAATGCTCTGTTTGTTGTCAGTTTTCTGCCATTTTTGGGCTGATCGAATAGCTTCATTCATGGTCTTGTTTCGCCCACTGTTTAGGAAAGGGGCTGTCCGGGAAGATTAAATGGCCTCCTCCAGGGCTTAGAAGCCAGAAATTTTTCTCAGTTATAATTTGAAAATAATGGTGGATTTATATTTTTTAAATAATGAATTGTGTAGCTGAAGTAATAGAAATTTACCATAAAAATACAGGTTAATGGCAGTTGAAAATCTTAGGTGGCCAGGCTTGGGAGATATCAATTTTTTGCATTTGTTGTACAAAGCCAAAGGTAAAATTTTAAGTGGCTCGCAATGTTATGGCTAGGGAAAATTATGGATGGAACTACAGTATGAGTCATATTTAGCATACTGGAGCACAAACAGATGTAGAACCATTTTACCTATTATAATAATTTTTTGTGAATTCTAATTTTGGAATCGTTTTTTGGCTAAACACTTCGGTTGTACTATAGGGGTAATCTACGTGAATGTTTTAATCAATTTTGGTGAGAAAAAACCTAGGAAGATATATTTTTAAAATAGTCCTTGTGGGACAACATTTTTATAGACACATATTTTTTTAAATATTATTGTAAACAATCAGTTTTCTTCAAAATTGTAAATTGAATATTTTTACAACCAGTTTGGGTCTGTGTAAAGTTTCTCCAAAAGAAAGGAAAAAAATTATATGCTACATTAAAAATCAATATGAAAATGTTCATGTTTCATTTTTGTAGTGTAGTTTTAACCTTATGCAATTTAATGCAGTTTTTGGTAGTATATATTCTGCTTCATTGACCACATTTATGCATACTCTATGCCTCTTTCCTTATATCACCGTGTTTTTAAACATACTTGATTTGAAGTATTCTTGGAAATTGTATATTTGAGGTGTCCTTGGTTCTCAGGGCCTTTCGTAAGCCTGCACACTCTGCTTAGGATTGAATTTTGACAGAGTTTCATGGGAAAAAATCAATTGTGGCCATAATATGTTAGGTTATGCAGTGTTGAGCCAATACTTACCCTTTTCTCAGAGGTCATGTTTAAAGGAACTTTTAATTGCTTTTGTCTATCATTTCTTCTTTTGTTGTGTTAATCATGGAAATCTGGATACAAAGTCTGAAAAAAAAGTCATCATCACAGTGTTAACGGAGGTTGATGTCCCTGTGGAGAAAGGGGAGCTGATTGATTCCTTGTAGGCAAAACTTAGTGATTTGGTGAGAAAAACCTTCTAAAGACGTTAGTGCGGGGAATTCAGCAACGACTGCTGCGTCTGTTGATGTGCCTGCTCCTTTATTTAAATTATTGAAAAATGTGCCGTCAGAGCTGACTTCAAAATTACCTATTTTGTCTCAGTTAAATTTGGAAGCTCTTGTTAGTTTCTTTTTGAGAAACTTCACTCAGTAATTAGTTTGTACCTATATAAGAGAAATGTAGTCTATACGGTAACTCTTTTTAAAGTGCCAGAAAGTTTGCAACCTATATTCAGTCAGGCTAGGGAAGAGGATTGGGAAATTTCCAAATTAAGTTCAGCCTGTTTTCAGGAAATTTCTAGTAAGGTAGCCCTTACTAAATGTCGACTGAGCTTACTGGAGCACAAACAGATGTAGAACCAAACCATTCTAGAGTTTGTAAAGTATATCCTTGGGTTAGTAGAAGTACTGGGATTACCTTGTGATGAGGAATATTTTACCGATGAAGTCTTCCAGAATCTTCATCCGTGTAATCATCGCTATTTCGGTTTTGCATCAAAACCTAAGAAATTAAATGAATTAGTGACTCTTGTATCAAAGGTGGAAGAAACCCTTAGGTATTGTACAGGGGGAATAGACTCCTGGGAGACAAAGTACTCAGTAAAGGAAAAGGGACCATTGAAAAGTGTTGAGGGATGCTTTATTTGTCGTAAACAAAATAATTTTTCCAAAGACTGTTTTGACAATCAGTGTTAGCAGTATCCTCTTAGAGTGAGAGGATGTCTAGAAGGCCCAGACGAATGTGGTATTCCCAAACACCATCTTCGGCAGGTAAACGACTTTCGAGATCCTTCGTAAATCTGGATTCAGTAGGATATAAGGAGTATGTTTGTTTTAAATCCAAACAGAAGAGACACCTGAAGGCAAATTGCCCACTGAATAATAATAAGATAGTATGTGAGCCATCGGTACATCTAATGAGTTTTCAAAGGAAATTCCGTCTCATGTACATTCCTGTAGCAATAGCAGATCAGGCTATGGTTGGCACCTTATTGGATTCTGGGGCGTCTTGCACATTAATCAATCACGACTTTTGTAATTTTCTGTTGAGGAATTAGCTTAAGGGACTTATCAACGTTCATAGGGGTGAAGAATTGGGTTTCTCTATGGCAAACAGAGGAATTATAAATTCAACAGGAGCAGCAGTTTTTAAAGTGAAAATTTTAAACGTCACGTAGAAGTTTCCTTTCAGGATATTGATGGGATTAAGTCATGACCTAATGCTTAGGATGAATTTCCTAGGTAAAAAACACGAGCCATGTTAGATATAGCTAGGGAACAACTGGTTTTTTCATTTTGTAGTTCTAAACTTGTGGAGGTTATGGCCGAAAAATTTGAGTCATGTGATATATACAGTGTAGTGATACTGCTCAAGAAAATTATTATTTTCCAGATACCAGGCTTTGAATTCAAAGCCACACTAATACTCGACAAGACTTTTAATTATTACCAATTTTTTTTTGTTAAGTAATAAACACGAAGTAATGACACAAGGAATTTTTCAAACTAATAAATAGCAACTCGGAGTATTCAAATTAAATATAGGAAAAATTTTATTCTAAAATATTCTTTTCAAAATCCATCCTTAAGAGCTCAAATATTTGCAACTAGTTGTCAACAAACATTAACACACTGAAAGACATTTTCAATCACATTTTTTAAAAATAAATTAAACAAGTATGTACCTAAACGTTTTTTGAAATACTTTAAAACTAACATCATACAAACTAAAGTAGCAAACATTATTAACAACAACAAGACATTTCATTAAAAACATGACATTTTAAAGTTTAAACTTCCAAACATTTCATCGTGCTTAAATACATCTGGAACCTACTACTACTACAATTAATACTATAACTACTTCTAATACTAATAATACTTCTAATGCTACTAATACTGTTACAAAATTATCTGACACATATTACGAGATCAAAAAATTATTTTTAAAAATTATTAAAATTAAGAAGTAATTTAATATCTGTGGATGTACATTGATTATGTACATTATGTCACATCCAGAATATTTTCCAGACCCCTCACACGCCGATGACAGGGTCTAACACACACACTCACGTGTAGCACTTTGTAATCATAGATTTTAATTAATGTGTAATCCCATGCTGCGAATTTCTTCGTATTTGAGAAGGGGACAATTTATCGAAGCAATTGTATTCTTGATATAGATAGGGAAACAGGGGCAGCAACATTTAATAGTGACTCTATTTGTAGTTGGTGTGGTCAGCTGCGATGATGTTTGTTGACAGCTGTAGTCAGCTGCGATGATGTTTGTAGTTTGTGTAGTCAGCTGCAATGATGTTTATAGACAGCTGTAGTCAGCTGCGATGATGGTTGTAGACAGCTGTAGTCAGTTGCGACGAGTGTGGAACAGGAGATGTGTGGTGTCGGTAGTTACTCGTCATTGGCAGTTGTGATGTAGATAACAAGGCAGGAAATATTATGACATTAACTGCAGTGTTGAGGGGAAAAAATTAGGTATTATTAAATACCCTCTAGTACGACATCATCCGATTTATGGATTTCTAATTGTATCAAAATCTTTCTTTCTATACATCGGACCGAGTGAAGAGGTTTTAGCAGTTCTCGAAACCGGGGACTTGAGAGCCTATGAGGGTGAAGCGAGGCCAGTTATGAAGCAGCGTCTGAATGCCAGCCTTCTTATCGCTAATAACTTGGATTACTTAGTGTTGCTGTTGATATCTGGTGTGAATAGCCTGTATTGAAACATATCGATGTCCCTATTCATGCCAGTGTTACTCATATCGTTAATTATCAGCGCATCATGTTAGTCTGGCGGCGAACGTGCTAGTCACTATCTCGTATTTCAGAATAGATAATGAAGTCTTCCCTTAGGCTGCGGAATCGATTTACTTTTCATCCCTGAATAAACGTATCTACTCTTTTTGAACGTAATGAAATAGGCATGGCAGGACATTTTAAGTGTTTGCAGAATGTGGACTATGAGGAGCTAATTGTGGACCATGTGGAGATGTTGAGTGAGGTGCTAGTTGAGGTGCTAATTGAGGTGTTGAGTGAGGTGCAAGCTGAGGTGTTAGTTGAGGTGGTAATTGAGGTGTTGCGTGAGGTGTTAGTTGAGGTGTTGACTGAGGTACTAGTTGAGGTGTTAGTTGATGTATTATGTGAGATGTTGGGTTCGTTGCTATGTGAGGTGTTAATTTTGTTGATAAGTGAGGTGCTAGTTAAGGTGCTAATTAAGGTGTTGATTGTGGTATTGTCTCCGAATGGTCTCAGATTTACACATATGAATTCATTATTCTAAAGATCCGTTTTACGGTTTTAAAGACCAATCATTCAATTTAATGAAAATAATTATGTTTTCAAAGCATTGTTTCACAGTTTTAAAAACCAATTCTTCCATTTAATAAAAAGTTTTATGGTTTTAAAGACTTGTGTAACAATTTCAAAGACCAGTCATTCAATTTAATAACAAGTTTTACGATTTGATAGACTCGTTTTACAATTTAAAGATAAATCCTTAAATTTGATAAAACGTTTATCGATTCCAAAGATTTGTTTTAAAATTCTAAGATCAATCATTCAAAATGACAAAATTTTATATAATGTAAAGACTTGTTTTACTATTTCAAAGACCAATCAGTCAATTTGATAAAAAGTCGAATGAAATTTATGAAATTTACTCAAAGCTTAAAAAACGCAAATAAATTTAAACGAAATACCAAAAACCGTAAAGAAATTTTTAAAAAATTATTAACTTACTTAAACTCTTGTAGCGAAGATGTTGGTTATGGAACAAGATCGGAACCCAGGACAGTCGAACTGAAAGGTAGGCCGCTCCGCCAGGTAAGTGTCAGGCTTCCGACCCCAACAGGGTAGTAGGCGGATTAGAGCAATCCCCTCTAGAGCTCCATTGGAGCCTACCTCGGCAGGCTAATAAGCGGTCGGGTGATTGCAGTCTCAGGCGAGCTCCGAGGGTGAATTTCCCAGCAGGTGGTGGGCGGTAGAACTGGAAGCGAGAAGTTCTTACGACACATAGCGTCGCGTCAGGTCCTGTTAGCAGATGATTGAAACGTGCGACCAGTGTCCTTGAAAAGTTTCACAGATTGTCCGTGTGTGAGAGGGTGGGATATATTTCCTCAGTTAACTCATATCAGCAAATGCGAAGTGGGGAGGGAGGTGCTATTTATAGACCACAACTCTCCCTTCTCGCCAAATGTCATATTTCTTAATTCGATATCAAAACGTATTAAACCTTCATATTACGTAACAGTAATGGTTTCAACACATTTTAAAACAGATTTAACGCATTTAAAACTATTTGATACATTTCTTTAAATTTAGCATGTAAATGTTAGAATTAAACGTGCATTTGTCCGGTTTTAAGCCAATAGGTTTGAATTATGTTCTTTTTTAACGATTTTGTATGCAAAATATTATTCCAATATGAACTTTTTACTATACGAGGTGTTGGCAACTAGAATGTTATACATTTCAGTTAGCTTTTTCACAGATTTAAACTAGCTTTTTCACGTTCACAAACGAATATATTTTAGTTTCATTAACATTGTTATGTTTGCTATTCCTTTTACAAGGTTACATATGTACCTAACTTAAGACTCGAACCCATATGCTAGGTATTAAAATCATAGCTACCCAACACTGAAAGTCAGAAACTAGATGACATTTGTACATGAGCTAACCCAGACTCGAACCCAGTTTATATCAACCAAGCCTTATCCAGGATGGTATATTATATTGTTAGATATGGAAAAGGGGTTACAGCGCTCATATCCAGAACTTTTTTCCGGCTTTTTTTCAGTACAACAGTATTTCATGTTAGTAAGAACGCAGTTTGTTTTTGATAGCACTCATAGCTTTTTAACTCATTGCAACACACTTTTAATACAAAATATAATAATCTCTCTCTATTATGACCTTTTAATTACTTACATCTCACACTCTCTCTTTGTCGAGAAAATATTTTCCTTACCAAAACTTCACTTTTAATAAGGAATAGGTTAAATAAACATAAAAATTAATTTGAAAACATTAATTTATTTACAACATTAGGAAACTACACGATGTTACAAAAAATATTAGACAATTGTTTCAAAATATATACAAATACAGAATGATCCAAAAGTTTATCTACAACATTTTAACATAACCAAGTACAGGAGTTTACAAAAATCATAGCACAAGTAAGTATATGACACTTTATAAATATATATATGTATATATATATATCAAAAATTGTAATACTGGTTATGTGTTAAAGGGTGTTTGTCAGTTCCTTATTCCTTAAAAACAGTTCCTCGAATAATACTTCATTCGTCAAATAAGTTTGTTTAACACTCAAATAATGATTTTTTTAGTCCACAAATGAGACTGTTTATTCCACAAACCATACTTTATTCATCAAATAAGTCAGTTTAGAACTCAAATAAAGCTTTTTTTATTCCTCAAATAAGACTGTTTATTCCACAAACCTAAATAACATTCACAGCAAATTCAAACGACTTAATTGGTTTGAGGAAGACATAATATCACAAATTAAAACATATTCCTATCATGCAATGTTTACTTTATATAATTACTTTTATTGGTTAAGTAATATGGTTAACTATAATACATTATCATGCTTCTCGGGTGTTTGCAGATATTACTTCATTAGATGTAACCTAGTTCCTCAAATTTTGTTATAATGAAAACCATCTCTTTAATTCCGTAATATTCATCATGTGTTTTAAACTCCATTAAATATCTAAGTTTACTATCACGTTTATTAGGGTCTCCGTGAAAAATGTAATGATCGTTCTTGGCGCTTTCTGCCTTCTTCACAGCATTTGTTGAAGGAATGTCTTGAACAGAATCACTGACATCGTCACTGCTGTCTTCATCTGATGTTTCATCACAAATATCGACTTCACTTTACTTAGAAAGACTAGGTGTATCATCACCTACACTGGTCTTCGCAGCTGGTTGTCGTAGGTTATGTCGAAAATAGTTACATTCCAGTGTTATTGTATATTTCATACAATCCGATTCTATGTCATTTCTTGTTATTATGTTATTTCCCTCACATTCTGTGATATATTGTAGTGTAGATGCTACATTTACTTTCTCAGGAGGAAGATAATTTTTTTTTACAGATCTTGACATAACGAATCAAGTTACCAATTCGTGCGAACTGGCGAAATAATAGTTCACAGTTAAGAATCGTACGAGATGAATACTTCAAAAAGTCGCTCCTCTCATGTCTGTGAACATTGTAGGCGAAAGTGAAAATTTTCCCACAGTGTTTGCAGTGTAGTTTATTCGGTGATTCTCCACTCTCATCAATGTAGATTAAATGAATAATCTTGGGTGAGAGGAAGTTTACATCCGAATAGATGTTCACCTCATAATCTCATAATTATAACTGACTTGTTTCTGTATGAATGCAGTGTTAAACAGTATCAGGTTTCATTAATGATGATAAAATATCTTGCGTTCAAATATTTGTATGTTAATTGCAGGGTTATATTATTAAATCTACGTATGTTAGATGGAATATGTCTTCACTTGTTACGCGATTAAAACGAATAAATAATAATTTAATTTCAGGAATGTAGAAGGGAGAGATTGGCTTAAAAGAATTTTGTAGGGAATTTTTAAAGACTTTGTTTACTAAACGATTGCGTTTATAGGGATTTAGTCTGTTGAGTAAACCATTTTGAGCTGTGCATGTCTTAAGATCCTTCTGATTTGATCGTGCGTATGTAATACAAAATGCGTTCTTCCCACTAACTTTAGTCTGATAATTCCTTATGTCGATTCCTAAGTGGTATGGATTAAAGTTATTTGCCTCGAATACATCTTTATTATATAATAATTAGTTGATTGTCAGAATGTATTATCCTGAAAGATGGGATATACAGTTACAACTTGGCAGCCGTTTTCTTTTAAATTTTGCTTAAATATATTGAAATATCATGGAAATTGATATATTCCAACTCCGATAGAAGTCATTTCAACTTTCATTCGTGCTATTTTTTAATATTATGTCCAAATTTGTTTTCTAGGGAAATTGATTTGTAAAAAGTTCGAGTACATACACTATTTATGGCAGACAATGTCTTTATAAATACGATTGGGAAGCTTTTGAATAGGAACTTTTGTTTTACGCAAATTTTAGTGTCTCAGAAAAGTCTGCACATCAAATAAGTATCTTTCTCTGCTATGCAGATATAATTTAAAAAAAAAGATTGATAGTTTGAATATGTATGAATATGTGGTGTCTTCCAACGTAATAGTTGAAACTTAGGTAAATAGAATGATACATGTTTGAAGAAACTGTGAACTTGACACTGCTTTAAAAAAAAAGTTTTTGAGACTGAAAACATCACTTGTACAAAAATAAACTTAGTTTTCTGGAAATAATTTAATAAGTTTGCTGGAAATGGTATAAAGTTTATTGGATTATAATTCATTCCTTGCATTAAGTTTTTAAATGTGTTGGAAATTTATCTGGGGATAATGATTTAGTGTTAATATTGAGCTTCAGGGATATACATTTTGATCAGCGGGACTCATGCAATTTTTATTCTCTTGGAATACGCCGGGCTCTTGCATGACCTTGGATCGACAAGGAGGGAAACGGAGAATGGAGAGTGGTTGAGGGATGTTCACCTCGGGGCAATTCCCTCTGAACAAGCGGTGAAGAGAGTAGGGTATATCTACAGGCGAGCGGGGGCCATATAAAGCTCTCTTGTCAGTTGTCGCCATCATACCATCATACATCATACCAATTGACAATCGGGGAAGACGGGTGAATGACCCAAGGACACGTCGCTCTGGTGAGTGTTTGTGTGGTGGGGGGGTATAGGGAAGTCTGGAGCAGTTGGCCTTGGGCAGAGTGACAAGGAGGTTGTTCGAGGGCTTCCGCCATCTTAGATCTTCGCCATTCCTCACACTGCATAGACACAACACTTGATCTCTCGACTTCACCGGGCTTCGGAGAGTGGTAAGTGCTAATAACGTTTTATAATACACTCATTATAAAATAAAACTACAATATTGCGAAAAAAAAAAATTAATTTATCAAGAATAATATATAAATTTTCATGTGATAGTGCGTTTATCGTGTAAACCGCATTTATGTGTTCGATAAATGACACTTGGTATGATTTTCAAATCGCGTTAGTATTAACAAGCGCGCTCTACTTACCATACTTTACGGTAAATAATCTACACTACGTACGCTAATTTTGAAATAATTAGCTTTTATACATTCAGGTGTTAGTATGTTCTATCAGTAGCAAATTTCAACTAAGTTGCCTATCGGCCGCTCTACACGTAAATAAGCAGGCCCAATTCACACGATACACTCATTCATCGAGTAACGTCTGAGGTGGATGGATGTGTATTCGGCGAGCTCCTGCTGCCATCTCGTTACGTCCGAGGTGGATGGATGTGTTGTCGGCGAGCTCCTGCTGCCATCGAGTAACGTGCGAGGTGGATGGATGTGTTGTCGGCGAGCTCCTGCTGCCATCTCGTTACGTCCGAGGTTGATGGATGTGTTGTCGGCGAGCGCCTGCTGCCATCTCGTTACGTCCGAGGTGGATGGATGTGTTGTCGGCGAGCTCCTGCTGCCATCTCGTTACGTCCGAGGTGGATGGATGCGTTGTCGGCGAGCTCCTGCTGCCATCGAGTAACGACTGAGGAGGATGGATGTGTTGTCGGCGAGCTCCTGCTGCCATCTCGTTACGTCCGAGGTGGATGGATGTGTTGTCGGCGAGCTCCTACTGCCATCGAGTAACGTCTGAGGTGGATGGATGTGTTGTCGGCGAGCTCCTGCTGCCATCTCGTTACGTCCGAGGTGGATGGATGTGTTGTCGGTGAGCTCCTGCTGCCATCGAGTACCGTCCGAGGTGGATGGATGTGTTGTCGGCGAGCTCCTGCTGCCATCGAGTAACGTGCGAGGTGGATGGATGTGTTATCGGCGAGCTCCTGCTGCCATCTCGTTACGTCCGAGGTGGATGGATGTGTTGTCGGCGAGCTCCTGCTGCCATCTCGTTACGTCCGAGGTGGATGGATGTGTTGTCGGCGAGCTCCTGCTGCCATCTCGTTACGTCCGAGGTGGATGGATGAGTTGTCGGCGAGCTCCTGCTGCCATCGAGTAACGCCTGAGGTGGATGGATGTGTTGTCAGCGAGCTCCTGCTGTAATCTCGTTACGTCCGAGGTGGATGGATGTGTTGTCGGTGAGCTCCTGCTGCCATCGAGTAACGTCTGAGGTGGATGGATGTGTTGTCGGCGAGCTCCTGCTGCCATCGAGTAACGTCCGAGGTGGATGGATGTGTTGTCGGCGAGCTAATGCTGGCATCGAGTACCGTCCGTGGTGGATGGATGTGTTGTCGGCGAGCTCCTGCTGCCATCTCGTTACGTCCGAGGTGGATGGATGTGTTGTCGGCGAGCTCCTGCTGCCATCTCGTTACGTCCGAGGTGGATGGATGTGTTGTCGGCGAGCTCCTGCTGCCATCGAGTAACGTCCGAGGTGGATGGATGTGTTGTCGGCGAGCTACTGCTGCCATCTCGTTACGTCCGAGGTGGATGGATGTGTTGTCGGCGAGCTCCTGCTGCCATCTCGTTACGTCTGAGGAGGATGGATGTGTTTTCGGCGAGCTCCTGCTGCCATCTCGTTACGTCCGAGGTGGATGGATGTGTTGTCGGCGAGATCCTGCTGCCATCTCGTTACGTCTGAGGTGGATGGATGTTTTTTCGGCGAACTCCTGCTGCCATCGACTAACGTCCGAGGTGGATGGATGTGTTGACGGCAAGCTCCTGCTGACAACGAGTAACGTCCGAGGTGGATGGATGTGTTGTCGGCGAGCGCCTGTTGCCATCGAGTAACGTCTGAGGTGGATTGATGTGTTGTCGGCGAGCTCCTGCTGCCATCGAGTAACGTCCGAGGTGGATGGATGTGTTGTCGGCGAGCTCCTGCTGACATGAAGTAACGTCCGAGGTGGATGGATGTGCTGTCGGCGAGCTCCTGCTGCCATCTCGTTACGTCCGAGGTGGATGGATGTGTTGTCGGCGAGCTCCTGCTGCCATCGAGTAACGTCCGAGGTGGATGGATGTGTAGTCGGCGAGCTCCTGCTGCCATCTCGTTACGTCCGAGGTGGATGGATGTGTTGTCGGCGAGCTCCTGCTGCCATGAGTAACGTCCGAGGTGGATGGATGTGCTGTCGGCGAGCTCCTGCTGCCACTCGTTACGTCCGAGGTGGATGGATGTGTTGTCGGCGAGCTCCTGCTGCCATCGAGTACGTCCGAGGTGGATGGATGTGTTGTCGGCGAGCTCCTGCTGCCATCGCGTTACGTCCGAGGTGGATGGATGTGTTGTCGGCGAGCTCCTGCTGCATCTATTACGTCCGAGGTGGATGGATGTGTTGTCGGCGAGCTCCTGCTGCAATCTCGTTACGTCCGAGGTGGATGGATGTGTTGTCGGCGAGCTCCTGCTGCCATCGAGTACGTCCGAGTGGATGGATGTGTGTTGTCGGCGAGCTCCTGCTGCCATGAGTAACGTCCGAGTGGATGGATGTGCTGTCGGCGAGCTCCTGCTGCCAACTCGTTACGTCCGAGGTGGATGGATGTGTTGTCGGCGAGCTCCTGCTGCCATCGAGTACCGTCCGAGGTGGATGGATGTGTTGTCAACCAGCTCCTGCTGCCATCTCGTTACGTCTGAGGTGGATGGAAGAGTTGTCGGCGAGCTCCTTCTGCCATCGAGTAACGACTGAGGAGGATGGATGTGTTGTCGGCGAGCTCCTGCTGCCATCTCGTTACGTCCGAGGTGGATGGAATTGTTGTCGGCGAGCTCCTACTGCCATCGAGTAACGTCTGAGTTGGATGGATTGTTTTCGGCGAGCTCCTGCTGCCATCGAGTACCGCCCGAGGTGGATGGATGTGTTGTCGGCGAGCTCCTGCTGCCATCGAGTAACGTCCGAGGTGGATGGATGTGATGTCGGCGAGCTCCTGCTGCCATCTCGTTACGTCCGAGGTGGATGGATGTGTTGTCGGCGAGCTTCTGCTGCCATCGAGTAACGTCCGAGGTGGATGGTTGTGTTGTCGGCGAGCTCCTGCTGCCATCTCGTTACGTCCGAGGTGGATGGATGTGTTGTCGGCGAGCTCCTGCTGCCATCTCGTTACGTCTGAGTTGGATGGATGTGTTTTCGGCGAGCTCCTGCTGCCATCGAGTAACGTCCGAGGTGGATGGATGTGTTGTCGGCGAGCTCCTGCTGCCATCGAGTAACGTCCGAGGTGGATGGATGTGTTGTCGGCGAGCTCCTGCTGCCATCGAGTAACGTCCGAGGTGGATGGATGTGTTGTCGGCGAGCTCCTGCTACCATCGAGTAACGTCCGAGGTGGATGGATGTGTTGTCGGCGAGCTCCTGCTGCCATCGAGTACGGTCCGAGGTGGATGGATGTGTTGTCGGCGAGCTCCTGCTGCCATCGAGTAACGTCCGAGGTGGATGGATGTGTTGTCGGCGAGCTCCTGCTGCCATCGAGTAACGTCCGAGGTGGATGGATGTGTTTGTCGGCGAGCTCCTGCTGCCATCGAGTACGGTCCGAGGTGGATGGATGTATTGTCGGCGAGCTCCTGCTGCCATCTCGTTACGTCCGATGTGGATGGATGTGTTGTCGGCGACCTCCTGCTTCCATCGACTACCGCCCGAGGTGGATGGATGTGTTTTCGGCGAGCTCCTGCTGCCATCTCATTACGTCCGAGGTGGATGGATGTGTTGTCGGCGAGCTCCAACTGAAATCTCGTTACGTCTGAGTTGGATGGATGTGTTTTCGGCGAGCTCCTGCTGCCATCGAGTAACGTCCGAGGTGGATGGATGTGTTGTCGGCGAGCTCCTGCTGCCATCGAGTAACGTCCGAGGTTGATGGATGTGTTGTCGGCGAGATACTGCTGCCATCGAGTACCGTCCGAGGTGGATGATGTGTTGTCGGCGAGCTCCTGCTTCCATCGAGTAACGTCCGAGGTTGATGGATGTGTTGTCGGCGAGCTCCTGCTGCCATCTCGTTACGTCTGAGGTGGATGGGTGTGTTTTCGGCGAGCTCCTGCTGCCATCGAGTAACGTCCGAGGTGGATGGATGTGTTGTAGGCGAACTCCTGCTGCCATCGAGTAACGTCCGAGGTGGAAGGATGTGTTGTCCGGTAACTCCTGCCGCCATCGAGTACCGTCCGAGGTGGATGGATGTGTTGTCGGCGAGCTCCTGCTGCCATCGAGTAACGTCTGAGGTGGATGGATGTGTTGTCGGCGAGCTCCTGCTGCCATCGATTAACGTCTGAGGTGGATGGATGTGTTGTCGGCGAACTCCTGCTGCCATTCGATGAAAGTCGAGGTGGATGGATGTGTTTGTCGGCGAGCTCCTGCTGCCATCGATACGTCCGAGTGGATGGATGTGTTGTCGGCGAGCTTCCTGCTGCCATCCGTAACGTCCGAGGTAATGGATGTGATGTCGGCGGCCTGCTGCCATCTCGTTTCGTCGATGTGGATTGGATGTGTTGTCGGCGAGCTCCTGCTGCCATCGTTAGTCCGAGGTGGATGGATGTGTTGTCGGGAGCTCCTGCTGCCATCGTCGTTACGTCTGGGTGGTGGATGTGTTTGTCGGCGGCTCCTGCTGCCATCGAGTAACGTCCGAGGTGGATGGATGTGTTGTCGGCGAGCTCCTGCGCATCGATAACGTCCGAGGTGGATGGATGTGTTGTCGGGAGCTCCTGCTGCCATTCGGTAACGTCCGAGGTGGATGGTGTGTTTTCGGCGAGCTCCTGCTGCCATCGAGTAGTGCGAGTGGATGGATGTTGTGCGCGATACCTGCTGCGATCGAGTTACGCCGAGGTGGAGGATTGTTGTCCGGAGTCCTGCTGTCCGATGCATCGTACGTCCGAGGTGGTGGATGTGTTGTCCGAGCTCCTGCTGCCATCGATACGTCGGTGTGGATGGTTGTGCCGTAGTACTCCGCATCGAGTACGTCCGGGGTCGATGTCTCGGCACTCCTGGTGATGTGTTTACGCGAGTCGCTGCATGTGTGTCGGGGATCTGTGCCATCGCAGCTCTCGTGTGATGTGTTGTCGGGAGTTGGCCATTCTACGTCCGAGGTAATGGTGTGTTGTGCGACTCCTGCTGCCATCGAGTAACGTCCGAGTGGATGATGTTGTGGAGCTCTTGCTCTACGTCGAGGTGGAGGATGTGTTCGGACTCCTCTGCACTCGTAGTCTGAGTGGATGGATGTGTCGCGAGCTCCTGCTGCCTCGTACGTCGAGGTGGTGGATTTGCGCGACTCCTCGATGAGACGTCGGTGGATTGTGTCGGAGCTCCTGTGCATGTTGTCGGTTGTGTTGTCCGAGTCTGATTTTACGTCGTGAGTGTTTGTCGGAGCTCTGGCCATCGAGTAGTCGGTGGATGGATGTGTTGTCGGCGAGCTCTGCTGCATCGTACGTCCGAGGTATGGATTGTTGTGGCGAGCTCTGCTGCCATCGAGTACGCCGAGTGATGGATGTGTTGTCGCGAGCTCCCTCATCTCGTCCGAGTGATGGATGTGTTGTCGGCGAGCTCCTGCCTCGTTACGTCCGAGTGGATGTGGTGTCGGCGAGCTCCTGCTGCCATCGAGTAGTCGAGGTGATGGAGTTTGTCGCGAGGTTGTTTGCCTCTCCGCCTAGGTGGAGGTGGTGGAGTTGTGCTGGTACTCGATGATGATTGTCGAGTCTGTGCATCGGTCGTCCATGATGATGTTTGGGAGCTGTGATCGGAACGTCCGGTGAGGTTGTGTCGGATTGTGTGGGACTCCGGTGTGATGTGTGGGGAGTTGTGCACTCTCGGAGGTGGATGATGTGTTGTCGGCGAGCTCCAACTGAAATCTCGTTACAGTCCTGAGTTGGATGGATGTGTTTCGGCGAGCTCCTGCTGCCATCGATAACGTCCGAGGTGGATGGATGTGTTGTCGGCGAGCTCCTGCTGCCATCGTAACGTCCGAGGTTGATGGATGTGTTGTCGGCGAGCTACTGCTGCCATCGAGTACGTCCGAGGTGGATGATGTGTTGTCGGCGAGCTCCTGCTTCCATCGAGTAACGTCCGAGGTTGATGGATGTGTTGTCGGCGAGCTCCTGCTGCCATCTCGTTACGTCTGAGGTGGATGGTGTGTTTTCGGCGAGCTCCTGCTGCCATCGAGTAACGTCCGAGGTGGATGGATGTGTTGTAGGCGAACTCCTGCTGCCATCGAGTAACGTCCGAGGTGGAATGGATGTGTTGTCCGTAACTCCTGCCGCCATCGAGTACCGTCCGAGGTGGATGGATGTGTTGTCGGCGAGCTCCTGCTGCCATCGAGTAACGTCCTGAGGTGGATGGATGTGTTGTCGGCGAGCTCCTGCTGCCATCGATTAACGTCTGAGGTGGATGGATGTGTTGTCGGCGAACTCCTGCTGCCATCTCGTTACGTCTGAGGTGGATGGAATGTGTTGTCGGCGAGCTCCTGCTGCCATCGATACGTCCGAGGTGGATGGATGTGTTGTCGGCGAGCTCCTGCTGCCATCGAGTAACGTCGAGGTGGATGGATGTGTTGTCGGCGAGCTCCTGCTGCCATGGAGTAACGTCCGAGGTGGATGGATGTGTTGTCGGCGAGCTCCTGCTGCCATCCGTTACGTCCGAGGTGGATGGATGTGTTGTCGGCGAGCTCCTGCTGCCATCGTACGTCCGAGGTGGATGGATGTGTTGTCGGCGAGCTCCTGCTGCCATCGAGTAACGTCCGAGGTGGATGGATGTGTTGTACGGCGAGCTCCTGCTGCCATCGTTACGTCCGAGGTGGATGGATGTGTTGTCGGCGAGCTCCTGCTGCCATCCGTTATCGAGTGAGAGTGTTGTCGGGAGCTCTGCTCGTGTAACGTCTGAGGTGGATGGATGTGTTGTCGGCGAGCTCCTGCTGCCATGAGTAACGTCCGAGGTGGATGGATGTGTTGTCGGCGAGCTCCTGCTGCCATGAGTAACGTCCGAGGTGGATGGATGTGTTGTCGGCGAGCTCCTGCTGCCATTCGTACGTCCGAGGTGGATGGATGTGTTGTCGGCGAGCTCCTGCTGCCATCGATACGTCCGAGTGATGGATGTGTTGTCGGCGAGCTCCTGCTGCCATCGTAACGTCCGAGGTGGATGGATTTGTTGTCGGCGAGCTCCTGCTGCCATCGAGTAACGTCCTGAGGTGGATGGATGTGTTGTCGGCGAGCTCCTGCTGCCATCGATAACGTCCGAGGTGGATGGATGTGTTGTCGGCGAGCTCCTCTCTGTACGTCCAGTATATTTCGATTACGACGTCCGAGGTGGATGGATGTGTTGTCGGCGAGCTCCTGCTGCCATCGAGTAACGTCCTGAGGTGGATGGATGTGTTGTCGGCGAGCTCCTGTGCCATCGATAACGTCGAGGTGGATGGATGTGTTGTCGGCGATCTCTGCTGCCATCTCGTTACGTCCGAGGTGATGGATGTGTTGTCGGCGAGCTCCTGCTGCCATCTACGTTAACGTCCGAGGTGGATGGATGTGTTGTCGCGAGCTCCTGCTGCCATCGAGTAACGTCCGAGGTGGATGGATGTGTTGTCGGCGAGCTCCTGCTGCCATCGAGTAACGTCCGAGGTGGATGGATGTGTTGTCGGCGAGCTCCTGCAGCCATCGATTACGTCCTGAGTGGATGGATGTGTTGTCGGCGAGCTCCTGCTGCCATCGGTAACGTCTGAGGTGATGGATGTGTTGTCGGCGAGCTCCTGCTGCCATTCGTTACGTCCGAGGTGATGGATGTGTTGTCGGCGAGCTCCTGCTGCCATTCAGTAACGTCCGAGGGGATGGATGTGTTGTCGGCGAGCTCCTGCTGCCATCGGTAACTCTGGTGATGATGTGTGTCGCACTCTGCTGCATCGTACGTCGGATGGATGGTGTTTGTCGGCGAGCTCCTGCTGCCATCGAGTAACGTCCGAGGTGGATGGATGTGTTGTCGGCGAGCTCCTGCTGCCATCGAGTAACGTCCGAGTGGTATGGATGTGTTGTCGGCGAGCTCCTGCTGCCATCGGTTACGTCGAGGTGGATGGATGTGTTTGTCGGCGAGCTCCTGCTGCCATCTCGTTACGTCCGAGGTGGATGGATGTGTTGTCGGCGAGCTCCTGTGCCATCGATAACGTGCGAGGTGGATGGATGTGTTGTCGGCGATCTCTGCGGATCTCGTTACGTCTGAGGTGGATGGATTGTTGTCGGCGAGCTCTGCTGTCATTCGTACGTCCGAGTGAGTGATGTGTTGTCGGCGAGCCCTGCTGCCATCGAGACGTCTGAGGTGATGGATGTGTTGTCGGCGAGCTCCTGCTGCCATTCGATAGTCCGAGGGATGATGTTTGTCGGCGAGCTCCTGCTGCATCCAGTTACGTCCGAGGTGATGGATGTGTGTCGCGAGCCCTGCTGCCACTCGTACGTCTGAGTAGATGGATGTGTTGTCGGCGAGCTCCTGCGCCATCTCGTTACGTCTCGAGGTGGATGGATGTGTTGTCGGCGAGCTCCTGCTGCCATCATTACGTCCGAGGTGGATGGATGTGTTTGTCGGCGAGCTCCTGCTGCCATCTCGTTACGTCGAGTGATGGATGTGTTGTCGGCGAGCTCTTGCTGCCATTTGTTACGTCGAGGTGGATGGATGTGTTGTCGGCGAGCTCCTGCTGCCATGGAGTAACGTCCGAGGTGGATGGATGTGTTGTCGGCGAGCTCCTGCTGCCATCGAGTAACTCCGGGTGGATGGATGTGTTGTCGGCGAGCTCCTGCTGCCATCGAGTACCATCCGAGGTGGATGGATGTGTTGTCGGCGAGCTCCTCTGCCATCTCGTTACGTTTTAGTTGGATGGATGTGTTTTCGGCGAGCTCCTACTGCCATGAGTTACGTCCGGGTGATGGATGTGTTGTCGGCAGCTCCTGCTGCCATCTCGTTACATCTGAGGTGGATGAATGTGTTGTCGGCGAGCTCCTGCTGCCATCGTAACGTCCGAGGTGGATGGATGTGTTTGTCGGCGAGCTCCTGCTGCGATCGAGTAACGTCGAGGTGGATGGATGTGTTGTCGGCGAGCTCCTGCTGCCATGAGTAACGTCCGTGGTGGATGGATGTGTTGTCGGCGAGCTCCTGCTGCCATCTCGTTACGTCCGAGGTGGATGGATGTGTTGTGGCGAGCTCCTGCTGCCATCCATCCTGTTTGGATTTTGGCGAGCTCCGCGCCATCTCGTACTCTGAGTGGATGGATGTGTTGTCGGCGAGCTCATGCTGCCATCGAGTAACGCTGAGGTGGATGGATGTGTTGTCGGCGAGCTCCTGCTGTCACGAGTACCGTCCGAGGTTGATGGATGTGTTGTCGGCGAGCTCCTGGTGCCATCTCGTTACGTCCGAGGTGGATGGATGTGTTGTCGGCGAGCTCCTGCTGCCATCGAGTAACGCCTGAGGTGGATGGATGTGTTGTCGGCGAGCTCCTGCTGCCATGGATTAACGTCTGAGGTGGATGGATGTGTTGTCGGCGAGCTCCTCTGCCATCGGTTTAACCCGGGTGGATTTGGGTGTGTTGTCGGCGAGGTCCTGCTG